>BJCO01374300.1:0-10089 GCA_018326465.1 Flaveria floridana | reverse complement strand
GTATTAATAGGGTTTGATATGCATTTTCGAAGTGGTATGTTACAAGTCCAATATTGATTGTCGATTTTTAGGGTTTACATGGTAGCGACGATCCGATGTGCGTGGTGGTGGTGGGCGCTCTGGTGTGGTGTTGGTGGCTTTGTGATAGGGTGGTGGCGGTGGTTCGGTGGTTCTTGTGACGGGTAGTGATGTGGTGGTTATTTTTGGACTAAATTAGCAAATACGCTCAAACCAAAGGGACTAAAATAGCAATATATTTAAAGAGTATATATTAAATCAGGTTTAAAAAAAAGAAAAATAAAAACATATATGTAAAATGACCAATATACCCCTCATTTAACGGAAATTTTGGATGGAGTTAACGGACTGGATGAATATGACAAGATTTGTAAACCACAGGGACCCAGATGCGAAAAAACAAACTATTGGATTGAAGTGGCAATTTTCACCAAACCACAGGGATGAAAATGATAATTTACTCTAATTTAAATTTTTAGATAAATTTTCGGTTTGCACCTTATGATTTGATAAAAATAACTATTTTTCTTTGAAAGATTAAAAACATCATTGCAGCTTTTTGAATAATCTATTATATACTTTTTATTTAATGTTAATGTTTAAAAAGCATAATATTTTCTTAAATTTTTAAATATACGATCAGCACTTCAAAATTTTATCAACGTTTAGACTATGTTTATTGCTTTTATGTTTTAAATTCGAGTCTCACCTCATTATAAACCTAACTGTAAGCATGAAGTCGGTTGAACCTATTTGTTGACCCAAACCGAACCGGTTCCGAAACTGGTAACACCAATGCATGACTCACATAGCGCCTAAGGCCCAATAGGAAATCCAGTTCATAAGTAGCCCACCAGAATAAGTACTTTCGAAATTAAACAAAAACAATTGGTGAGCCCATTACAAAAGCTACTAAGTTGCTTGGCTAAATTGTTTTCACTATTTGGGCTACTAAATGGGTTGACAAATCTACCCTATGATACTTCCAAAAAATTTGTAAGCATTTATAGTGGAATCTTTAAAAAATATGTGAATGTGATTGATATATTATATAGAATGGTTTTGAGTGGTTGTAAGTGAACAAGAGAAAAAATGTTATTATTGATTAGTATATTTGAAAAATCACTATTCAAACCCTATAATTTTTTTAATATTTTTGAAAGTGGTTGTGAGTGGATGATAGAGAAAAAAGTAATGATAAGGATATAAAAAGTATTATTTAAATAAAAATAAGAGATAAAATATAATAATTTTTAATATAATTATATGAATAAAAATAAAAAAAAATCCACTATAAATGCTCTTATAAACCTAGAGAGATGACAAAACTTTTAAGGAACTATTAAATTTGTCATTTTATGATTTTTTTGAAAAAATTGATAAGGTTGTTACTTTTTAACCTTGATTTTTTAACCTTGAGATTATGAGTTCAAATCGTGAGTAGAAATCGTATAACTATGAAAGTATAGAAATTAAATAAACATATATACGTGGCTAGAAATGATGTGACTATGGAAGTATAGATGGAAGATTTTCTCTAGAATTAATTATCATGTGTTTTTAGAACGGCAATTAATATTTTGTATACATCAAATATTTAAAAATAAGTTTTTAATGATTTTCTCTTAACAAAGTACTGTTTTGTTTTGAATAACTGAATCACGACTATTAATTATCAGTTTTAACACAATATATAGATCTAAACAACACTATGTGAATACGGCTTTTGTAACAATAATAACCTATACATTAAGTGAATGATGACTAAATATTTAAGAGTTAATTTCGGTTTTGATCCCTGTGTTTTGTAAATTGACTTCACTTGAGTACCAACGTTTATTTTGTTTCCATTTGAGTACCAAATTTTAAAAAAGTTGTCTATTTCAGTCCAAATTTCGAACGGTGTTAACATTTTCTGTTAGATTTTTTTAAAAAGACCAAAATATCCCTAAGGGCTATAAAAATATCACCATCTCCACCACATACCACCACCGCCACCATACACCACCGCCGGCACACTCCACCGCCGGAGGGACTTACCGGAGGGGCCGTCGACGCGGCTGGATCCACATCCGCCACCTCCCCCCTCAATTCAACCTCCACATCCTCACCAACTGCTCCACCCAACACCACCCCTTCGCCACTGACCTTTGCCCCTTCACCACCAACCACGGTCTCGGCCCCAAAACATACAACCAATCCTACCGCCCTCCTTGAACCATTCTTCCACTACCGTATGCTCGAATACCCCTGCCTTACCAACGACCCCTCCGCCGCTGACGCCATCTTTCTCCACTATTACGCTGCCCTGGACTCCCTCCGATACCTCCACGACGGCGATTACAACTCCCCCGCCATCCACGGCCTCCACCTCCACCAGTTCCCCGCCGTGACTCGTCGCATCAGCGTGGGATTTCAGTCAGCCGTTGGAGAATGATCCCGTGGTGTGGGGCACTTTATTTCTTGAATTGCCGGAGTTTTTTAATCTCACAACCCTAACCCTAGAATCGAGATCTTACCCTTGGCAAGAACAATCGATCCCTTACTTTACGTCGTTTCATCCCCCCAATTTAGCGCTTTTCGATTTGTGAGAGTTAATTGATCCAAAAGATCAACGTTGATGTTGTTCGCCAGTGGCGAGGTGGAGGCTCTCGGTGGCGGGGTGGAAGCCGTAGTACACTCGAACAAACAAATTTGAGCAGATTGTTCGGAGGTTTTCGCCGATGAGAGAGTCCAGTAAGCCTCTTTCTTTGAGGGTTTCGATGACGTTGGGGCGGTGATGGTGTGACTGTTTTGGGGTTGATTGGGATGAGATAGAGCAGAGGTTGCGAGTGAATGGGTGACGCCGGAGACGGTGGTGGTGAAGGGCTCTGGCGACGGTGGTGGATGGGGTGAAGGGAGATTGAAGCAGAGAGGAGAATGAGGTTCTGTAATTAGTGTGAGGTGCGGTGGTGTGTGGTGGCGGTGGTGTGTGGTGCGGTGGAGTGTGCCGACGGTGGTGTGTGGTGGTGGTGGTATGTGGTGGCGGTGGTGTGTGGTGGTGGTGGTGGTGGTATGTGGTGTGTGGTGGCGATGGTGTGTGATACTGTGGAGAAGAAATTGAAAAGTGAGATGGTGATATTTTTATAGCCCTTAGGGGTATTTTGGTCTTTTTAAAAAAATCTAACAGAAAATGTTAACATCGTTTGAAATTTGGACTGAAACATACAACTTTTTTAAAATTTGGTACTCAAATGGAGACAAAATACACGTTGGTACTCAAGTGGAGTCAATTTGCAAAACACAGGGACCAAAACCGAGATTAACTCAATATTTAAATATGGGGCTTTGTAATCGTTTTTTACCCCGAAGTTTTGAATATATCTGGTTTTGTAATCGTATTTTTTAACTTTTGTAGGTAACCCCTTGAAAAATGTATTTTTGTTTAACAAACCATGTATTAGTTTAAATACTTATAAACATGTACTTTTCAAGTTTGATCACGTAATTAAATTGAAAAACGATAATATAAATTTATTTGTAGGTTCAACAACATACAAAGATTAAATTTTTTTAATTTTCATTTAAATGTTACTCTACCTAATTTCAGTATACTAATAACATCTTTAAACTTGTTTGAATGGTCTAAAATGCACACATTTATTAAAATTTTAAATAGTGACTTCTTAACACTTATATTGGTCAAAATTAATTTTATTGATTTTTTAAGACTTATTTATTATATTTATTTTTTAAGGCAAACATACAACGTTTTTTTTATTGGATGCGTGTTATCTTAATCGGGCTCACCTATTTATTTACCAACAAGTACTACCCATCAAACCTTCCCACGAGGAAAGCCCATAATTAGAAAAACCCTCTTGCTCAGCCCAGAACATTTTTTATTGAAACGAGACTCGAACCCACAACCTCTCATTTAAAAAGCCATGGGGTAGCCGGTAGGGCGACCATGAAGCCAAACATTTGTATTGAAACTCTATGACTAGTATTACCCGTTGTTGCAATTAATAGTAATAATACTAATATAATTGTTTTTAGATGTGTCGTAAAGTTAGACACATCGTTGTAAGTAATTTTTGTTGCAATTAATTTAAACAATAAATTACACCTAATATAGGTTCTTAGAATCAGCAATGAATTAACATCTAAAAGATTTTTAGTTTTTACTATACACACACCCACACATCTATAGATACAAATTTCTATATGTAATAAAGTTAAAATAACGAAAATGGAACGCTTCATATACAATCACACCCTAGGTTGCCACCTAAAAGTGTAGAGCAGAAATAAATAAATAACTTTATATTACCAATGTTTATGATTAATGACACTAATAAAAACAATGATTTTTTCCCCACAACGTAAATTGTCGTCAAAAGCTATAATCATGACCCATTTCTTGTCTATAATGGTATGTCCGTATGCATTAAATAATTCAAAAGGTAAAATAATTCATAAGGTAATCACTACGCCAAGAAAATATAACTACCAATTACAATTAAGGATTTATTCATCATAACATCTTGCGATGTAATTACCAACCGATTTTCATAAATGGCTTTTGAAGGTTGATGATTATAATCTTTTTCCTTTTAACGGCAAATGTACGACCCTGCTTCGGAGGATAGATGTTATCTTAATCGGGTCCACCTATCTGTTTCCCAGCCGGGACCGCACCCCCAACCCCCTCAGGAGGAAACTCATTGCTAAGAAAACCCACTGGCTCAAATCTGAGCAATTTTTGCTCAGAGTAAGACTTTAACCCATGACCTACCCTTTATTTACATGTCATGAGTACCTCACCTTAACCGGTTAGGCTAAGGATCATTGGTGATGATTATAATCAAGTAGTCAATTTTTCAACTTACTAATTTACATCAATAACTAGATTTTTACCTGTGCTACGTGACAGGAGTTTAATCGTCTTTCCCGCGAGCTGCTCAGCGTGAGTTTGTTTGTTATCTTCTTGTCTTGTCGACACCCATAAAATGAATATAAAATCGGTTTCCGTCAACGATGTTTTTCGTTCATAACCGGTTTAGTTTATCATGATAATCTGCTTAAAAATATTTTAACTAAAATATTTAATATATATATATATATATAAAGCTAATAATTTTACTATATTTTATAAAAAATAAGGTGATAAAAAAAAACATTTCACCAAAATACCATTGTGGCAAAAACTAAAACCAAAAAAAACACTATGCATGTGAGTGTGTGCACAAATGTGTCAATTCAGGAATCATTGACAGCATGATGTGTTTTGACTTGAAAGGGACTTTAGATAATACAAGAGTAGAGGGTCGTGTGACTGAAATTAAAGTCGTTGAGTGGAAAAATCAATAAAGTTTCAACTCAAATCGGAAGCCGATAAAGAATACTTAAAACTCGATAGGAATACTTAAAACCCGAGATATTCGGGATAATATTCGGGATAATATTCGGGATAATATTCAGGATAGGTATGAGGTTGTGTAAGTGGGTGTGGGACTGTGTATGAGATGAAAAAAAATTTCACCCGGACATGAGATTGTATTGTATACTCGTTTACCCGGTCCGATTAAGCATATTTGTTTACTTGATTATATAACCAATTTTTTTAAAGTTTATTTAGCTTAATAATTATATTATGTATAGTTTATATATTATATCTTTTTATTTTTTTTATTTTATATATTTTTACATAATAATTATGTGTTGAATATAAATTATTAATCATCAAATCATTTGCAATATATAATATCTTACAAAGTTATAATATAACTCAATATGTATCCTTAAATTTTAATACTGGTAGCAGTGGAATATCGACAAAAAAATAACAAGGGTTAACCGAAACATCGTCTAGTACATATATGCAAATATAGATTTATATATATGATGTCTTAATTTCAATTGTTACCCGATTGGTATACCCAACAGGTATTTTTATAAACTTAACATGTATACCTGATTACCTACGATTATGGGTCAAGCATATGACACTTTTTTAATCAGGTTTGGGGTTGGGAACTTGGGATTACTCATACCCGACCCAAACCCATCCATTGTCATCCCTAAAAATCAACTCTATTGTAGGATTTATGGTTGTGTGACGCCAACACACCATTTCAGTAGCAGAATGTCCCATTGAGAACTTATTTATCGTACTTGATAAATTTAAATACATACTTTAAAAAAGCCTTTAATACACTTTTAGATGCCTTATGAATGTCACTTGAAAATACTACGTCATATTTATTATATACTTGTACTTTTTATAAATCTGAAAAACTAAACATACTTAAAAAAAGATTTTACTAAAACATGTTTAAATCGTCCAATTGGTTTGGTTGTAAACTTGAACCATTATCAGGTCGTTCCCAAGAATCTTCGAAAAATTTTAGGCCCTAAACGATTACCAAAAATTGCTCATATAATATAAAGTCGAATGTTTGTATGTGAAAATCTATAATGTGATAATAATTATTATATTAATAAAGAAAATTAAAATATTGTAGCAAAATATTATAATGTGAGATTGTGAGGTCAACAATTTAAAACTCAACCCTGTTGTATTGCAGAGGAGCCGATCGATCTTCTTCCCCTAAGTAATATAGTCGTCTTTTTTTATTTAGGTTTTAAATTGAGTAAATGATAGTGAGCTAAATTAATTAAAAATATTAATGACTTTTAACATGCTAAAATAATTAAATTGTTATTGGGTTTGTTAATGGTGCATATGTTTTTTTAATAAGCATACATATATTATATTAACAAATAAAATTAAATATTTCAGGCCCCGTGAGAGACCAGGCCGGCCCCAAGGCCGTTGACCATTATGTGAGATAGAAGAAATGCATGGACGGCATGAAAGAGAAAAAGGAGGGAGGAAGCATAACCGCATCTCTAACATAGCTAGGAGAGAGCAAGAGTGAAATCCGTCAGGAAGGGGTTAGCTGCCTGTAAAAAGAGGCCAGTGAGGCTAACGCGATACAAGCAGACCTCGTGCAACGATCGTAGCGATGGAGATGGTTTTAGTGTCCAATAAAGTATACGACGAAAGCTTCATATTCCCCAAATCATAAATCATAAGACCCCGGTTCATTTCATTTGCATGTGCAGTCACCTAGACATAATATTTGAATCCAGTGGGCTCTCAGTGTAGTCACATATCTTAAATGGTCAACTTTGTGTTAAAATCTAATTCATGTTTGTTTAAAATGTAAAGGTGATACAAATTAAACTACTTTATATTTTCGCAATTTCACTTTAATAATTTAACATTAGTTTCAAGCAACAGTGAATAAAAGATAGATGGAGATGGTTACAAGTTTGATCACGTTTATTTTATTTTAGTATAGATTATAAGATATGATATATTGTTATGAATCTGGCATGCAAAAATGGTTTATACGGTTTTGTTAAAATTGCAAATACCATATATTTTCAAAATTATTGGTGTATTTGGTTATTAGTCTCTGTGTTATACATTTTTTAGTGTGACCCAAAAGAGACGTAAGTAAGCATTGGGGTGTGGTTACAGTCGTATTTATTAAACGTGTGGTCGACTGAAGATAGTTTATTATTTTTCACACAGATTGAGTTTTAAATTTATAAAAATGATTTCTACTTTTTTACTAACTACATATGTATGAGGCAATTACCGTTTGTGAAATATAACGTTGGTAAGAAACTATCTTCACAGAACCAGAAGCTACTGAGATAAATATCGTCATGATTTAAAGATGATTTAAAGATGATGAAAAAACAATGATGATTAATATTGATAATTGAGATTACTTATTATATTTTTAGTGTTAGAGCTCTTTTTATCTGAATATTTTCCTATTTAGTACACGGGAAACTCATTAAACTCAATTTTTTCATATTATTTTGATATTCATCTTTCTTTAGATTATCAGGACATACGAATAAATTTTGTATTTCTATCAAATAAAGATCAACAAGATATTTCAACAAGTAGACAATGCATAATTCTCGTTATGGGTATAAGGTGAGGTTATTTTACAAAGTATATTTTTGCTACAAAGTATAAGAAGACACAATGAGACTAAAAAGAGTCATAAAAAATTATATCTCACAATTTAAATCGGATTTCAAAAAAGTAATTCGGAGTCTCTGTTCTTCTCGTCGTCATCTTTTAGAATAAAAAATAAAAAATAAAAAAAATTCATTGTGTCTTTATATGACACAATGACGTCATTGTTTCTTTTATAATAACACAATGACGTCATTGTGTCTTTCATAATGACACAATGACGTCATTATGTCTTTCATAAATGACACAATAAAAAAACGTTAATTTTTTTACTTTTTTTATTTTCCATTTATTTTTTTTCTTAGTGAGGACGACTAGGAGAACAAAAGCTCGGAATTACTTTTTTGAAATTTGATTTAGAATGCGAGATATATTTTTTGTGACCTTTTTAACTCATTGTATCTTCTCACACTTTATAGAAAAAATACACTTTGTATTTGGAACCTCTTTCATGAGTATAATCTTGATAAAGTTTAGTTCTATTTTTTTTAGAAAGCTCCATAACATAATTAATTATAAGTGGTATAACATAGGGATTAGCACGCTTTCGGGAATGAGGGCTGGACGAGTGGAATGAGGGTTTAGTTCTATTTTTTTTAGAAAGCTCCATAACATAATTAATTATAAGTGTTATGCACAACTCCCATCATATGATTATAATTCTCGTTATTATTTGGTATCACAATGATCACTTATATTAAATTCGTTTAAAAAAACTCAACAATTTTAATTAATGTAGTAATATTAGGACACCATAACATAACAAAATTGTATTATGCATAGATGTGTTCTCATTACTTTTAATTCACCATCTAGACTATATAGTATATAAATAAAAAAAACTTTTTTTTTTTACTTTTAAAAGCAAATTAAAGATAGGAAAAATAGAAAGAACGATTTTACATGGGCCAATTTACCCTTTATGGCTTCCATCTTTTCCCCTTTTGCGAGGGACCATGTTACGTGGGTATGTTTATCACAAATTTCACAATTATTTTATCCTCTCTTTTATTTTTAAAAAGTTAAATAGTTCTAGAAGAAATTATTATACTCGGAAATTATATTTGTGTATCCCTATTGTACGAAACAACTATACATTTATTAATTAACTTCACTAGTTATTCAAGTATGTATTATTTATTTTATCTTTTTTTTAACATCTTTTAATCTACCTCGAATCCATCCTACCTGTCTATTGAAGGATTTGAAATTCGACCTCCATGAAATGAAATATGTATTGCATATTTAGATACCATTGGAGCAAATACTTTTTGGTTAGTTATGGATTTTATCTTTGACATGTGTCTCATTAACATTGTTGGATACTTGGATGTGTGTTCGGATACGAAGCTAGATTGTTCAGTTTATTGTTACAAATTTTCTATTAATTATTCTGAATCGAACCTCTTGATTATGAACTCAAACGGCAAAGTCTTTAAAGTAAGATAAAGTACCCAAAAGAAGTAAAACAAAATGTCAAAAACAATCATGGTATGATTCTGATTTAGATAACGGGCAGTGTAACAACTGAGACAATATTGATGGAGGTGGACCTTCTTATTAGAAAAAGAAAGCGTTCGTGTTCAACTTTTATACATGTTTGTATAAAAACAGAAAACTATTATGACCATCAAATATCACAAGAACCAAATGCACCACATTCGACTATTGGTGCTTTAGGTAACAATTGATAACCACAAGCATGAGTTCAAGGAGTTGGGGTCATCATCCACACCATCCACTACACTTCTATCATCGTGACTCCACAACCACCATAGAAGATAGAGTTTAGAGTAAATTACCGTTTGCATCCTTGTGGTTTGGTGATTTTGACCATTTGCATCCCTACAGTTTAAAAATCCTCATATACACCCTAACGTTTTATTTTTGTTCTCATTTGCATCCAAATAACTAACGACGTTAAATAATTCAGTTAACTTTTTATAAAATGACTAAATTACCCTTTGACCACCACAAACTCTCTTTCTCTCTCTCTTTCTTTCTCAAATATAAACACACACACA
>BJCO01374295.1:0-11313 GCA_018326465.1 Flaveria floridana | reverse complement strand
TCAGTTAAGCGTCGTTCGTCCAAGTACAACGGTTGACGTCTAGGCTGCCGGAAGTGGGGTGTCACAAACTGAAAGTTGCGAGAAAGAGGCTGGGCAGTCTGCGATGGGGACGATGGGGCTGCTGCTGGCTGATCAGGGAAGGGCTGCTGGCTTTGCGTAAGCCGAAGGGTAAGCCGTCGACGGTTAAGTCGAGAAAGAGGTGGAGGTTTGTTAGATTTCGAATGTGAGGGAACCGAATAGGGGGGTTGGGTTGGTTATTATATGACCAAACATTGTTAATGCGGGATTTCTTTGAGTATAAAAATGTGTAGTGCCTGATTTTGTGGCCATATTGCTGTCGATGGTGGGAAGAAAAGAATCAGGAAAGATGGAGGTGGGGTGATGTGTGTTTTGCAAATTACACAATGGGTCCCCGAAGTTTGTATCAATTGTCAACTGAAACTAAGATTTTGATTCAGTTTAAAATAAGTTACAATTTAACCCCTGAGGTTTTAGATGGTTATTATCTCGTGTAAAAAAAATTATTAATTATGGATTTTAATATAAGTAAACTTATATTTTCATTATTATTCTTATTATTGTTATCATTATTGTCATTATCATTATCATTATTATTATTATTATTATTATTATTAACGTTATTATTATAATTATTGGAATTAACATCAAAGTATTAAACTCTTTTGTTTATAAAATTAACTTTTATTTAACGAAAATTACGAGATGTTACAGTTTATTTCTTTACTAGTAATTGTTTTTTAATATCATTCTATATTTGAATCCAAAGTGTTTGATTATTAAAAATTGTGTTTATTTTGTGAACAATGTCCCTACTAGAGTACCAATAAGGCAACAAAAACAAATCACTTTATAATCCAATATCATACTTGCAATAAACAAAAAAAATCTCTATGTCAACTTTACGTGTGAGTACTAAACTGAAGTTAAAATTGATTAACACACCACGTGTATGGAAGTTACATGTTTGTAACCTCTGCAAATTACAAGTGATACAATAAGGTTGAGAAAGAAGATTTACCTGAAAATCATTTTTTCACCTTGAAATTCTTCTGAGGAAAATATTTTAAACACCCGCAAATCCCTAATGATAGCATCATTAAATAAAAATACTTGTTTGTATAATCTAGAAACCAGACATCAACGAACAGAATGCCATTTAGGGGATCAACATTTATTACCTAAGTATTGATATTGATTTCTTTCGGGTATCATACCGAATCGGTGCCGACAAAAAAGAGTACCGGTACTCAATTTAGTCTGGCCCTGGTAACTGGTACTAAGCGGTACCGGTGCCGGTAAATACCTTAATGTACCGATTTGGTATTTACTGAAATATAGTTTATTTTTCCACTTTAGTGTAATGGAGCCATCAGCCAAGAAAGCACAATAAACCAACTTAATATCATCAATGTGATATACGTATATGGTTGTTTAACAACCGGGCCGTATGCTGCACAAATTGTGAGGATCAATCCTAGCTCAGTGACCTTTATAAAGTGAGGGTGAGCATAAAGTCGTTAATTATTCGTGAAATTTTTATGATGAACCACAAAACCTCGACTCCTGGCCTAGTATTTAGCCCCACCATGAAGAATCGTTCGCCCAGAGTATTGAGCTTGATTATCTAATGAGACAGTGAAGAAAACAAATGGAAACTGAGTTCTGTAGTGTTGTAATCCCTAATGGCAGCAAGAAACCCAAACTCGAGTGAGCTTTCTATTAGTATTGGTAACGTTGTCAAAAGCCCAAGTTGTTCAATGTAAAGTTGGTTTATAGTTGTGGTCAGTTTTGGGTTTGTACTAGCATCTCTTGCAACCAAACTCTCAATTCCATTTAATATGAGATACAATCGACAAAAAAGGGTAAGCTGTTAAGAAATCATCACTGTTTTGACAAACAGACAAGAGTCATGTAGTAAAATGAATGCATTCTGAAAAAACAAGCCTATGACCAAAACGGTACACATCTTCCCTTACAACTTGTTCTTCGTTGCCGAACCAATATCAACCAAAAAAATAATACTGGTACCGCAACTCACTTTTTTCTAATTTCAGCATCGGTAATGAGGTACCGATACTAGTAATTAGCAAAAAGTATCGAGTATCGAGTACCAAAATATAGGTTTTTAAAACTTTGATGTAACGTTTAGGGCCTTTTATTGTTTTATATTCTAATATGAAGATTATAAATATGGTCTATAAAAATAATAAGGTATTTTTTGGTTACATCGATATCAAGATTTACGTAACAAGTTACTTTGTAGTTAATTAGCAAAAGAAAACACTAAAGCAGTACCAAATCGATAAGGTATCGAAAAACTGGTACCAATACCGGTACCATACCAATACAAACCGATAGATTCGGTACGGTATTCGGCATCCACTTCTAGACAAATTTGGAACCCGTATGTTTAGTACCGGTAGGATAACAATCTTATGCCTAACATCCCTAGAGTGAAAACAGTTGATCTAAATATCAAATCATAACAACGGGCAACTCCGACAACCAAATTCGAAATCCACCTATCCTTTATGACGTGTTTTATTTTTTTGTGAAATTATTAAACACCCCCCCCCCCCAAACCCCCAACCAATTGAAATGAATGCCAACATACTTGTAAGCAGGTCCATAAGCTCAAAACACAAGAATCGTTTAAGAGCAATGATTATTAACAACCACGGAGTAATAGTAAAAAGTTGAATGAACCGATACCAAATGTGTTTCAAAAAGGGGTTGCGGCGCAACTTGTTACCCGTTTACCTGTCTATTTATTGTAAGTTTTTGATATAAACATCAATATTAGTTGTAATGATCAAACATCATCAAATTTAACCACTAGATTCTCTTCCAAAAAAAATATATATAAGAGCGAAGTAGGTTCCAAGAGTAGCAAGCACGTATATTTAAGAAAGGAAGTATACAGGGATGCTTTTGCTACCGGCTACATACCCAACTTCTAAACCATTCGTATCGAAAACAGAAAAGCTTAGATTCAAAATAATTTTGCATATTCTCCTAAAAAGCCCAATTCTTTGGAGATTGTTGTACTCTTTGTACCACCATATTTCCCAACTCGTATCTGGTTTAGCAAAAAGACCACGCTGAAACCAAATCGAGTTCTAAAAATCCTCAAAATCATCAATGGTCTTTAACTAGTCAAACCGAAAGAATTAAACAAGAATGTAGCCATCACTCAAGAAAACGCCATAAATCAACTGAAAATCATCAATGCGATGTAAGTATATGTTTATTTAGCAACCGGGTCGTATGCTTCATAAATTGTGAGGCTCAGGCCTAGCTCAAAGGCCTTTATAATGTGTAAGCAAGTATAAAGTCATTAGTTATCGGTGAAATTGTATAATGGACCACAAAATCTCGACTCGTGGCCTGGTATTTAACCCCACCGTGAAAAATCATGTGCTCGAAGTAATGACATCGAGTAACCAATGAGAAAGTGTAGAAAACAATTGAAACCATAGTTGTATAGTGTTGAAATCCCTAATGACAGCAAGAAACCCAAACTCGAGTGACTTTTCTACTAGTATTGGTAATGTGGTAAAAAGTTCAGGTTATACAATGTACGATTAGTTTATAGTCGTCGTCAGGGTTGGGCTTGTACTAGCATTTCTTGTAACCGAATTTTTAATTCCATTCAATGCGAGATAAAATTGACCGAATAAAAAGGGTAAGGTGCTAACGAAACTATAATGTTTTGCAAAAGAAGTGAATAGTCGTGTTGTAAATTGAAAGTATTCTAAAAAAACAAACCTATGACCCAAACGATACATATATTTGCTTAGAACTTGCTCTCTCCTGCCTAACCAATACCGGTACTAAGATTCATCTAATTTCGGCATTGGTACTAAGCTGTACCGGTACTAGTAAATACTGAAAATTTTTAATTTGGTACCGAATACTCAAATATTGGTTTTTTAACACTTTAACACTCAAAGAATAAGTTCATATGAACTAAGTGAAAGCTATTAATATAATAGAGCAAATCACAATCATATAAAAGACAAACAAGATAAGAAAGGAGTACATGGACCCAATCATTAAAGAGAGCCTTCATTAATTGACTTGCGCATCCCCACACTTCAGTATTTGCATGTGGTGATTGAACTATCAACATAAAACAAAACAACATAACGAGAAAAAAAACACAAACTAATAGAAGAAATAAAACTCACTTTCGTAGAAATCATGATTAGATTTAGCTTATGCAACAAGCCTTTAAACCCTTCGATAGACCCGAGTGGACGAGTTATAATCTTATATGGGTTTTTAGTAAATACACCCACAAGTTCTCGGGTTGTATCTCGCAAGCGCTAAGTTTAAGGTCTTCAGCAAGACCGTACATGAAATCACTTATGATGGTCATATTGAGTGTTTTTCTCCAAATTTCTTTTCAAAGAACTACTTCTCCCAGCTTGATAGATTCTCTTGTTTGCTCCCATATTGGTCAGACCTCTCTTCTTTGACCCTTGCATTCTCCTTATCCAGTGGTTTACCTATCTTAACCTTTTGTCTCGGATTATCCTTCCTTAATAGCTCCACTTTCAATTTTTATTATTTTTTACATTCTCGAGCTTCAACCTGTAAGAATCAAAACCATTCGCATTGGTGATGTCCTCGCTTACATATGAAATGTAAGGAGGAGTACACCCGTTAGTAGCATCTATTATAGAATAATCATTATTAACAACATATGTAGTTAATTTTGAAAATACATTAAAGAACAACTTACAATTTCAAATGTCATGTTGATGGTTCCATCTCGGTAATTGATTTGAGTTTTGGCTGTTGCCAAGAATGGTCAACCTAAAATTACCTTTGATTGCTCATTCGTCCTAATTTGTGCATAATCATGCACCGTAAAATCCACTGGGTAGAACTCTCCTAGCTTGATTAATACATCCTTAACCATCCCCTGAGGTTATTTCTATGTTGAATTAGCAAGCACCACTTTTTTATCAATTTTATATAATGGACCAAAATCATATTGGTCATATAAACTCCCTGAAGGATGCTCACCCCGACTCCATAATCCAAACGTGCTCGTTTGATTTTAGATTTCCCGACTTAAATGGGAATGATTGGTGCTCTTGGGTCACTTTCTTCTTCTTTATCACTTTTCTTATCGTTAACTATAACTACTTGAGGAGAAGATGTTAAATCATAATCAATACATTCAGATTTAAGAATAATACTAACCGAGTTTATATGCATATTCATTGAACTTGAGGTTTGATGTTAAGGGTTTTTGGTTGTGTCACTTGGAAGCTTCCTCGGTTCTCGCTCGGATAATTGTTCAGCTAATTGTCCCAATTGCTTTGAAATGGCCTCATTGGTGTTTTCTTACACCTTTTTGAATTTCTTAAACTAATTCATCTCCTTTGCAAGGTCTTGAATCGCCGCAAGGATTGCATTGTCATTACCATTGCTAGTGGAAGAACCTTTTGATGTTGTTGATTCCTTTATTGATATTGACCTCTGTGTTGGTAATTCCCTTTATTGTAGTTATTTCTTTGATGACCGCCTTGATTCTATCCTTGTTATCGGCCTTGGTATTGATTGATTTCTTGATTTGGTACCTAAAAAGGGAGATTCAATTGATTAGTAGTGTTACCATATCTAAGATGAGGTGATTTTTAAAGACAGGATGATATGTGTTAGAGTTTATATCATAGCTCTTCCTTTCTCCTTGGCCTTGTACTTGATGTTTCACTCTTCCCCCAATTCATGCAGCATGTAATTGATGTACGGCCAATGTCATTACACATATCGCACACTCCATATTCACTAGATATACGTGCCACATCACCCTTTCTAACTTTAAGACTTGTAATTTCTTGTTCTAAGGCTGCAAATCTATCCATGGCCACATAATCTACTACCGTCTTTACACTTGAACCCTTTATTCGGCTTAACTGCGCACGTTTCTTAGAATTACACTCATCATTTCCAAAATGTCCCGATTCTCATCCTCATAGTTTAAGGTAAACTTCCTTCACTTGTGGAATTCACATCTCTTGCATCCTCTTGTGATAACCCATAACAAAAGTTTAATATTATTTCACACTTAGTTATCCCATGATATGGACAAGTTCTTAGCATCTCCTTGAATCGACCAAAAGCTTCATTAAATTGTTCCCTCGATTCTTGTGTAAAGCCTCAAATTGCTAGCTTTGCATCATTTGTTCTTTGAGAATTACAATATTCATCTAAGAATTGTTGTTGCATTTGTACCCATATGTGAATACTCATGTTGGGTGAAGATAAAAACCATTGCTTAGCCTCGTCTTTAAGTGTAAATTGAAAAAATACCAATTTAACTTCATCCAGTGAAAAACCTTAGCAACCAATGGTGCTACATGATGATTCAAATTCAAATATATGCAAATATGGTTCCTCGATAGCCAGACCACAGGGAAAATTCCCAAACATTGTGGTCTAACTTCAAAACCTCTCCCCCTTTGTGTTAGTGGAACTATGGGAGACGAATTTATGAAAATGGAGACGGAAGTGACTGTCTATGCCATGCATGGGTACATGGTATTGGATTTCCGGATTGGTTAGTATGTCATTAAATGGTTGACCTCCCATGTGGTTAAAAATAGGTGGTTGGGCATAACCACCTCGATCTTGGTTCGGCTGCTGGTTTTGATAACCCGGTTGATTGCCATAGTCTTCAAAATCATTTTGGCCCGATCCTTCCATCTCCACTTAATCTTTAATCCATTCCTCCATATAGTTAGTGTGATGGCTTCCTTCAACTGAAAATTATTCCTCGTTACTTGGATGACTTCCTTCCCTGTTATGCTGAAAACTTGGATTATGAACCAAGATATTTGGCATGTATTGGAAGTTCACAGGGGGAGGTTGGTTTTGCACACCTTGATTTACAGGGATCGGCCCTAAAGGTTGAGGTTGCACTGGTTATGGTTAAGGTGGAGGATCATCATGTTGAGGGAACAATGGTGGTAGAATATCCCCTAAAGGTTGGTTAGGTTGTGGTCTTCCTTGATTTTTTTGATTATTTATTATTCTTGATTGGTTACTTTTAGGTGTTCTTGAAAGTCTGCTTAAAATCTGATGAACTATTACTGATGATGTATCTTCTTAGATCTTTTCTGATAATGAATTTTGGAAGTCTTTGAAGTTGATGCCTTGTGAAACACATGATTACCTCTTGCAGTCTTCTTGATTTCTAGATCAAATTACAATGGCAAGGTCATTCCTGAAAATCTTGTATGCATTAATGTAATGGTTACCTTCAAATAGGAAAACACAAAATACCTCGCGTGAGACTGAACAAGTGCGGCTCGATTAACTTAAATACACAAACTTTTAAAATAATAATCGGAACTTTGAATGATTTCTAGAATACTAATACAAAATGCAACGAACTTTGAAACAAATTCACTAATTAATGGAAATACAATCACTTTCAAGTTTTTATTTTAGCAAAATAAACAATTAACATGTTTCATTAGGTTTTGCACAAACAATAATTTAAGATCTTAACTTTTGATTAAAAAGATAAGAAAGAAACAATCGTTTAAGATTCATTCATTCATAGTATTATCAATTTACCTATATCAAGTTGTCTACTAGTATTAGTAAGTTAACAATGCAAGGAAATTGAAAACTGATAATCAAGCACACAACTTTAATTATAAAAAACCATTTAAATCAACCAGAAGTTAATCTCACTCAACAATTCAATGTTAATCACAAAACCCTAATGTAAAAAGTACCAATAGTCTTTTTTAACAAGAATGATTCACCCGAAAGTGATTACAAAACGAACTAGCCATGCATTGTCATAATTATGCATTCGATCTTGAATTGAAGAATGTTTTTGGATGATTTAGGAAGCCTTGAAACACCAAAAATCACCTAAAGTTTGTCAATTTTCATCTAGAAGAAGTTCCCCTTCAAAAACCCTATATGGATACTTAAATATGCTCAAAGTTCCTCAAAACCCGGTGCTAAAACTGCCACAGGCGTATCATACGACCAACCGGCATATGATACGCCGCCTCATACGCACAAGTTTCTGGAATTTTGATCAAATACACCGCCAATATGTCATCCGACATATGATACGCCCATACCGAGCATATGATACGGCGGTTGGATGATTTTTCCAACTTTTTGTATCTTTTGTTACACTTTTAGTCCTTAAACTTCATCTTTTTGCTTCCTTTGATTCTCAAATATGTTCCTTTTATCTTTGAAAACCTGTGAATCAAAATATAAATAAATTCAACTTGTTCCACAATAATCACGATAAAAAATCAAGCATTTAGATCCATTAAACATTAAATTATTAACTCATGATCATTGGGCCTATGGCCATTGGACTAGGCCAAGGCTGAACCATTAGGCCTAGGCCAAGGCTGTAGTCTATCATGTGAAGAAGATCCACGAGGATGTTAGTCATAATGGGTCGGACTGGGTCTCGAGTAGGTGCTAGAGTGACCGGAGCGGTAGGGCTCTCACGAGCCGATCGTCGGTGTTGCTCCAATTGGAGCATACTACAAGCCGAGTCCCACATAATTATGGAAAGACTTTGGTTGATGAAAGAGGCAACGGTGTCAAACTCCTGTGGAAGGACGCGAACCAACTATAGAACAAGGCGGTTTTTGGTAACCGGATTGTCCACGTCAGTGAGTTGGTTGGCGAGCTCCATAAGCTTTTGACATCAAGCATCGAGGGATTGCATGCTCTGTTACGTGAGGTTTGTGAAGTCATGTTCAAGAGCGGTGACCCTAGAGCCTTTGTTGTTGAGGAAAATATTTTTAATGCGGTTCCATGCATCAAGGGTCGTGGAGTCTGGTTCAAGAACTTGAGGGAATGGGTTATCGGATAATGTTGCATAGATCCATTAGAGGACGATGGCGTCAATTTTCATCCGAGTCAAAGGATGGATCCAATTTGGGTGGAAGTTCAGTGCCATCAATATGGTTAAGAACATCATATCCACGGGCATGTAAGCAAAGAAGCTTAACCCATGACAAATATGATACCTTAACAACATCAATGGTACAAACCTTGTTTTGTAGGTTAGTAACGGTGTAAATCTGGGTGCAATTGGTGGTGGCAACAGGTGTGGGTGGTTTTGTGAGGGAAGATGTCTCACTGGTCAATGTTAGGGGAGAAAAGTGTTGGGTTTATGAAGGCTTTGGGCTTGGGCCTATGTTTAGTTTTCTTGTTCATTAAGTTGTTAACCCTAATTAGTATCTATATATATCCTATCATGTAGTTGTAATCTTTGTACTGAGTAAATAAATAAAACCCTAGTTGCAGCCCGTGGACGTAGGTCACATTGACCGAACCACGTTAAATCCTTGTGTTGTTTATTGTTCTATTTTCACATGATATTTGTGTGTGCGTGTTTCGTGTGTCGGTTCCGCTGCGCCGCTTAATACCTAACAAGTGGTATCAAAGCTTTGGCTCATTGAATGCACGGAACGTACTGAAGAAACGATCACAGAAGAAGATTTGATTAACCGTGTGGAAGTCGGTTAGGGTTTTGGATTTGGTCAACGGCTGTGGTCGATCAAAGAAGCCTTTGGAACCGTGTCGTGTCCGAACGTGGGTTTGATATCTTCTTCATCCTAACAGTTATTTTAATAAGAACAGAAGACGGCCATATTTGTTTTGTGGTGCTTGCTACTCTAGAGCAAAGAAAAAAAATTATTGCTTTCTGTTTCATATTCTCGCAGCAACTAAGAAATCAAGGTACCAAAAGTCAAAGTTAATATTAATTTGTCTAATATAATTTCTCCTTCACGTGGCTTATGTTAGAAGGGATTGTTTATTTTCTTTTTTGAAAATTACGAACTAAGACGAGGGAAAAAGAAAAGGGGACAAATTTCTATTTCTTTTTGGTTTGATTTGCAAGACTGGTTGTCGAGAATTGTACCGGGTTAGGGTGTTGTGTTTCAAGTATAGATTTCTGAGTGTTGATTATTAATTGTTTGGGGAACCGTATTTTATGAAGAAAAAGTTTATCCGGGTTTAGATTTGTCTGCAAAGTTTTTTGTAGGAGCAAATCGGTCAATTGACAGTGTTCGGTAGAACAGCCGTTAAGTTCAGGCCCGTGTCATTGCTGTGTCTGTTAACTGTTTTGATTTGCTTCTTGTTTGCTGTTTGAGATGGCTGAAGACAGGAAGGTTGTGATCGAGAAATTTAACAGTTCTGATTTTAGTTGGTGGAAAATGCAAGTTGAAGCATTGTTATGTCAAAAGGACTTGGATATGGTACTAGAAGAAAAACCTGCGAAAATAGAACAAGCTGATTGGGAATCAAAGGACAAGAAGGCTCGGCGTTATTACATTGGCTTTGACTAAAAATGTTGCTTTTAACATCATTAAGGAAACCACGGCTCGTGGTATGATGACAGCTTTGTCAAATTGTATGAGAAACCGTCTGCAGCGAATAAGATGTTCTTAATTCGGGAGCTGGTGAACACAAGGATAAAAGAAGGAAGCTCAGTGATTGCTCACATTAACAATAAAGGGCGTACCTATTGCTACAAAGAGCTCCCGCGTTCGCAGGGTCCAGGGAGGGTCCGTCCCATTTAAGGGAAGATGTACGCGGTCTTTCCCCCACATTTTGTGAGGAGGCCGTTTCCACGGATCGAACCTGAGACCTTTGGTCTCTTAGGAACAGCTTCAACTGCTGCGTCAAGGCCCGCCCTCACTCACATTAACAATCTCAATTCAATATTAACAAGACTTGTTTTTGTTGGAATTAAGTTTGATGATGAAGTTCAGGCTCTACTGCTGTTGTCGTCTCTCCCTGATAGTTGGTCTAGAACTATGACTGTAATTTCAAGTTCTGTGGGGACTAAGGGTTTCACTCTTAATGGTATTAGAGATCTAGTTATGGGTGAAGAAGTCAGACGAAGGAACTCGGGTGAGTCATCTAATAGTGAACTACTAAATGTTGGCAGGGGTCGGGGTAATAACAGGAACAGTGGGAGTCGGGGAAGAACTTCATCTAAACCTAGGAAGAATGTGAAGTGTTGGAGCTGCAATGAAGTGGGACATGTTAAAAGTCAATGTCCGAATAAGAAAGAATTAAACACTACTGCTGGGGATGTTTCTGATGATGATGCATTAATACTCAGTATAGAAAACAATATGGACTCTTGGGTCATGGATTCAGAGGCTTCGTTTAACGCCATGGACAACGGGGAAACGATGGTGAATCTAAAATATGGTGATTTTGGAAAGGTACGATTAGCCAATGACGAGATACTTGAGGTAACGGGAATGG
>BJCO01374294.1:0-12231 GCA_018326465.1 Flaveria floridana | reverse complement strand
TTTAGAAAACCCATTTTCTAAATTGGTGTAAATATTTAATTGCATGATCATATCATCAATTAAATATTCATTTGTGTTTGCTAAGCTTGTTATTAGGTATAACCCGACTTGGATCATAACGTACTAACCGCATCAATATTCTACGTGTCTTGGGCACATAGAATCCTACAGTGGATCCCTCTCTATGGGGATCTGAGGGAGAAGATCATGAATGAGGCTCACAAGACTCAATATTCCATCCACCCCGGTGCCACAAAGATGTATCAGGATTTGAAGAGAGATTATTGGTGGCCGGGAATGAAGCGAGACGTGGCTAAGAACGTGAACAAATGCCTGACTTGCTTACAAGTAAAGGAAGAGCATTAAAAGCCTTACAGGAAGATCCAGCCTCTGGACATTCCTGAATGGAAATGGGAGCACACCATTATGGACTTCATCACCAAGTTACCTCGCACGGCGAAGGGGTGTGATGCAATTTGGTTGATCGTAGACCGTGTAACGAAGAGCGCCCATTTCCTGCCAATTCCTGAGACGTATTCCTCTGAGCGGTTGGCAGAACTATTTATTAAGGAAATCATGGCTCGTCATGGTGTACCAGTGTCTATCATTTCTCATAAAGACACGCGGTTTACGTTCAAATTCTGGAAGAGATTTCACGATGGGGACTAGACTGCATGTCAGTATGACTTACCACCCCCATATGGATGGTCAGTCAGAAAGAACAATTCAAAAATTGGAAGACATGATGCAAGCGTACGTAATCAACTTCGGGGAAAGTTGGGGCAAACACTTACCGTTGGCAGAGTTCTCATATAATAATAGTTATCATGCCAGCAGTGGCATGCCACCATATGAGATTTTGTACGATAGGAAGTATAGGACACCGTGTGTTAGGGTGATATCGGGCGAAAGAAATTTGAAAGCCTTGAAGTGATTGAGGTTACAACCGAGAAGTTTGATAAGATTAAAGCGTTCATGACAGCAACAAAGTATCGCCAAAAGTGTTATGCTGATAAGAGGCGCAGGCCGATGGAATTCGAGGTCGATGATAAGGTTATGCTCAAGGTATCTCCCTGGAAGGGGATCATTAGATTTCGGAAATAGGGAAAGTTCAGCCCGAGTACATAGGGCCATTCCGCATCATCGCAAGGGTGTGAGAAATGGCCTACGGATTGGAGCTACACGATGAGTTGAGTGGAATCCATCCTACATTCCATATATCTCATCTAAGGAAATGCTTGAATGATTAATGAGATGTTTTAAGAAGGTAAAGTAATAGAAAGATCTCTAATGTAGGAGCTACCTTTGGTAAAACTATTTGGATAGTAATGCATGTTAATGATTGTAAAATAGTAATGGAAGGTTACAGCTTTCTTCTGGATGGCATGTTACTACCCTAGTTGGATGTGATATGGTTTTGGATATGAATCGACTAGCTGTTTACGGGACTGATACTGCATGACATGAAAATATGACCCGTTGGTTTGCACATGATGGAAGTCTGGTCATGACTTATAATAATGAAGATTGCATAATTTTAGGGATGATCCTAATAATGAGATAGACAAGATTATGAAACAAGGTTGAAGAGCTTATCCGGTGTAAATGAAAGATGCTAAAGGTGAAGTCTTAAAGTTGATAGATGTAGCGATAGTGCATGCCTTCCTAATATGACCCCGAACGACCTTCTCGGAATTTAAAGAAAGAGTTTCAGATCGATTTTTCATTTGGGACTCAGCTCGTAGTCATGTCACTGTACCGATTGTTTCATCAGGAATGAAAGAGTTAATGATATAGCTTCAAGACCACCTTAATAAAGGTTTTGACTGATTGATTATTTCACCCATATAATACTTTAGTTTTGTCTGAAAAGAACAAAGTTGAAAGAAGGTAGATGTGTAAGGATTGTAGATAGCTGAATAAGTAGACACTGAACAATAGGTAACTTTGACCTTGAATTAAAAGACTCTTCCACCAATTATGAGAGGCAAGTTGGTTTTTTAGGATCAAGTGAAGAAGAGCATGTCGATCATGTTCGAGAAGTATTGGAGACGCCCAGAAGCGAAAAGTTATATGCTAAGTTCTCCAAATGCGTATTTTGGCTAAGAGAGGTCCAATTTCTTGGTCAAGTGGTTAATCCCGAAGGGATCAGAGTGGACCCTGCAAAGGTTGAAGCGGTGATCCAATGGGAATCCCCGAAGACGCCATCCGAGATTCACAGTTTCTTAGGTTTGGCGGGTTACTATAGGAGGTTTATTTAGGATTTTCCAAAGATAGCTTCTCATTTGACTAAGTTGACCCGGAACGACATGAGGTATGAATGGGGTCCAGATCAGGAAAATGCCTTCCTTGAACCGAAGATGAAGTTAACTCAAGCTTCTGCCTTGACGTTACCTGAAGGGAACGAGGACCTGGTGGTATACTCAGATGCCTTGTATGCAGGATTTGGTTGTGTGTTGATGCAACGGGTGAAGATGATTGCCTATGCTTCTAGACAATTAAAGGTCCACGAAGCCAACTATCCTACACATGACTTGGAATTGGCTGCCATGGTATTCACATTGAAGATTTGAAGGCATTACTAGTATGGTATCAAGTACACCATGTTCACTGACCATAAAAGTTTGAAGTATTTCTTCGAACAAAAGGATCTCAACATGAGATAGAGGAGGTGGTTGGAACTGATTAAGGACAATGACTGCGAAATTCATTACCATCCTGGTAAGGAGAATGTGGTTGCTGATGCCCTTAGCCGGATGGGATGGCCGAACCGATCCGGGTGAAGGTTTATCAGTTGATCATGACGCCCGATGTCATGAAGTAAGTGAGAGAGTTCTAAGATGAAGCGCTGAAAGGTAATAGGTTCAACTCTGAAAGAATGAAAGGACATGACTTAGACTTAGGGGAAAACCCCCTTGGTGTTAGAACCTGATTCGGGCGGATATGGATCCCTTTCTATGGGGATCTGAAGGAGAAGATCATGCATGAGGCTCACAAGACTCGATATTCCATCCACCCCGATGCCACAAAGATGTATCAGCATTTGAAGAGAGATTATTGGTGGCCCGGAATGAAGCGAGACGTGGCTATGTACGTGAGCAAATGCCTGACTTGCTTACAAGTAAAGGAAGAGCATCAAAAGCTGTATGGGAAGATCCAGCCTCTGGACATTCCTGAATGGAAATAGGAGCACACCAGTATGGACTTCATTACCAAGTTAACTCGCACGGCGAAGGGGTGTGACGCGATCTGATTGATCGTAGACCGTCTAACGAAGAGCGCCCATTTCCTGCCAATTCACGAGACGTATTCCTCTGAGCGGTTGGAAGAACTATTTATCAAGGAAATCAATGCTCGTCATGGTGTACCAGTGTCTATCGTTTCTGATAGAGACACGCGGTTTACGTCCAAATTCTGGAAGAGATTTCATGATGGGGACTAGACTGCATATCAGTACGGCTTACCACCGCTAGACGGATGGTCAGTCGGAAAGAGCAATTCAGACATTGGAAGACATGTTGTGAGTGTACGTAATCGACTTCGAAGAAAGTTGGGATGAACACTTACCGTTGGCAGAGTTCTCATATAATAATAGTTATAATGCCAGCAGTGGCATGCCACCATATGAGATGTTGTACGGTAGGAAGTGTAGGACACCCGTGTGTTGGGGTGAGATCGGGAAAAAGAAATTGGGAAGCCTTGAAGTGATTGAGGTTATGTCCAAGAAGTTAGATAAGATTAAAGCGTTCATGAAAGTAGCAAAGGATCGCCAAAAGTCTTATGCTGATAAGAGGCGCAGGCCGATGGAATTCGAGGTCGATGATAAGGTTATGCTCAAGGTATCTCCCTGGAAGGGGATCATTAGATTTTGGAAATGGGGAAAGTTCAGCCTGATAACATAGGGCCATTCCACATCATCGCAATGGTAGGAGAGGTGGCCTACAGATTGGAGCTACTTGATGAGTTGAGTGGAATCCATCCTACATTCCATATATCTCATCTAAGGAAATGCTTGACAAATGATGATGTGGTCGTACCGCTTGAAGACATTGAGGTGGACAAATGGTTGAATTATGTAGGGCATCCGGTGGCCATCCTTGATCGGAAAAAGAAGCACTTAAGGAATAAAGTGGTTCCGCTGGTACGAGGATAGTGGAGCCACAGGACGGGGTCGGAGTCTACATGGGAGACCAAGGAGGAGACGAGGCAGTATTATCCCTAATTGTTTAATGACTGATAGGTTTCGAGGACGAAACCTAAATAAGAGAGGAGACTTGTAACGCTCCGAAATTTCCGAAGCAAGCCAATTAATAATAATGGGTTTGGTTGGGGGTTATTAATATATATAAGAGGAAAATGGATTATAGACCGAATTAACCTTACAGGTTATGTGTTAGATGAGTTTAAGTCCCGTGAACACCCGACATATAAACACAAATCAACCACATTCAACCTCATTTGCAACTCAAACAACCTACTTTCTAGAGAGAGAGTGTAGAGAGAGAAAGTGGAGAAAAGTGAAGATTTGAGGCTTAATTGATCAAAGGATTAAAGATCTGCGTTTTTGGGCATCAAACAACAAGAAAAAAGCAAGAGCATATGTAAGATTCATCATCCAAACATCGCTCTAGATCATACCCGGATTCTAGGGTTTTAGGGTTTTGAAAAGTGGCAAAGAATCATAAAAAATCACGTTTTTATGTATCAAAACATGTAAAAATCATAGGTATAAGTTCATGGATGAAAATCTAAGGTTTTCGATGTAAAAAGTTGAAGTTTTGGGCCAAAAACAGGCTAAATCGTCAGTTTTATATGTCCAGCGAAACTGTGAGTTCGTTCAGAAAAACTATGAGTTCATCCAGAGAAACTGTCAGTTCTTCCAGCGAAACTAATAGAGAAACTAGCAGCGAAACTAGCAGCGAAACTAGCAGCGAAACTAGCAGCGAAACTAGCAGCGAAACTAGCAGCGAAACTAGCAAAGAAACTAGCAGCGAAACTAGCAGCGAAACTAGCAGCGAAACTAGCAGCGAAACTAGCAAAGAAACTAGCATAGAAACTAGCATAGAAACTAGCAGAGAAACTAGCAGAGAAACTAGCAGAGAAACTAGTAGCAAAACTAGCAGAGAAACTAACAGCGAAACTAGCAGAGAAACTAGCAGCGAAACTAGCAGAGAAACTGTCAGCGAAACGGTGTAGAAAATGATCTGTTCACATGTCAACTTATATGCAGACCGTGTACTATGAGCATACTTTATGTGAAATATTTATGGAGGCCAGGTGAGTTCTAGATCCCCACTTTTAATTATTTTATCTCTTTTGGGGCTTGTATGCATACCTACATTACGTATTCTATCATACCAACCATTTTACATGTAATTATTCCTTTTTATGATTTTATATGATGTTCTGACTCATTGATGATATGATGATATGAATGCCAAGTTCATTAGTGAACTTTAGATATACGCGGCTAATAGTTGCTACCAGAAACAAAGTTTAGGTATGATGGATGAAAATGATAGGCATAAGGAATGACGGTTTGAAATATGCTACCATTTCCCGTATGGACACATACCCGTATTATTAGTCTTATCTGGGTTAATATGTTTGCCCAAGTTAATTTACTTACCCGTATTAGGTTGTTACCTGTATTTGTATTACCCGTATTAGGATGTTTGTTACCCGTATTGGTATGATATACACATAGATATGTTACCCGCACAAGTACACCTTTAAAATTAGTATGCTACCCGAAAAAGTTTACTATTACCCACATTAGTGTACTTGGAGTGTTTTCATTATGTGGTTCTGATTAAGCGTCGACTAGGATTTGAGAGCTATACAATGTGATTGTTTCTCTATGTAAAGTATATATGTTGATTTGTATGAGGTGTTATTTGATGCGCCATGATGACTTGTAATGCGGATGATATAATGTAAAGTATTACTTATGATAAAGTGGAACATTACTTAATAAAAAAATGACAGTGAAACCTAATAAATGTTACACTGGGCCCGTATGATGATGAAAATCTTGCAAGCAACATGTATGGAGGTTCACAACCAATGGGTTGTTAGCTCAACTGTGTGTGGCTTTAATAGCCCATGAGGATGAACACCAGGGGTCTATTCCTTGTGATTGACCATGATGATGATGGACCTGTATTCATGAGCAGGCTTCGTGCCTTGCAGTGTGGTCGAGGGTTAGCTACCGCGTTTATGTGTACCGACAGGGATCGATATTCGTTGTCGATCAACAGGGAGCTCTTGTTTTGTGCAATCTCGTTTAAGATGAAGTGAAATATAATGAAAGAATGAAAGATAATGAACATGCTTATTAAGGCGCAAGAAATGTTATGTATTATGATGTACGCGTGTTCATTAAAAGAATGATAAAATTTATATTTTGTTATATCACTTAAAACTAAAACTCACTCAGCAATCCTGACTTTGTATGCATATTAGTTGGCAGGTAATGACGATTGCTGAGGATGGCACGGAGATAGAGCTACTTGGAAAATAAAGGCTGGCATCCACGTTTATGGAAAATATATTACAAATTTCGGGCAAAAAAAATGTAATTATTTTAATTACAAATGTTTATTTTACTATTAGATTATGTACCGAAAGGAATGTTTAAATGTTTCTGCTACAAAGATTATATATGAAATGATTTTATAAGGTGATGGACCAACTGTGACGCTTTCTGAGAAATGGGCCTTACAAGTTGGTATCACACCACTCACAGTAGGGCAAATTTGTAGTACTCTGTCTGTTAGAAACTTTTGATTTAAATTTGATTTCAAAGGTATTTCATAATTTATAGTTGGTTGTTTTGACTCAACAGGGATTTTTCCTTTCCCTTTGCTTGTTTCTTTGGTGAAAAGAGTGGAAGAATTAGAGTTTCGACCACCCGAGCAGATATCATAGACTTGTCTGCTTTTTTTTTGTTGGTGCATCAACCACACTTGACACATTGATGGTTTCAGTAATTGTTTGGTCCGACTCATCATACAATAAGTCCTCATCATCTTCATTAGTTGTTTGTTCATCATACTCATTGTAATCTCCTTGATAAAACTTAGTTGATTAATTTGTGGTGATGCTTGACTCTTAACAAATTTTATCAAAGGTGTTTTGGATATCAATGATAATTAGGATGATGATGATGATTTGGAGTCAGCAGTCCTGTCAAGTGGATCAAGTAATTCTCCTTGTTTGTTGATCAAGATCTCAGGAAGTGGGATGTTATTGTCATTATAAGGTGGATTGACCTTATTGTATCCTAATCCTGAAAGGTCTTTAAAAGCCCTTTGTTGAGCAAGATGTTCTTCAAACTTCTTATTGCTCACCAGAAATTTCTAAAGTTTCACTTCAGTTTCAGCGTGTAATGTTTTGGACTGAGTCAATGATTCAAAGAGTTGCTCTATTTGAGCTGCAAGTGTTAATTTTTCAGACAAAATTTTGTCTAAATCATTTTTAAGTGACAGTATTTTAATTTCTTATTGTTTTTTTCTTTTTTCAAACTGTCATTTAAAATTTTGTTTCAATCACTTTCTTTGAAAGTTGATCAGCATGCTCTCTGTATCTAGTGACTTCCTAAATGCATGCTTGTGAATAGAGATTCTCCCTTACCTCTTTCGGGATTTTAGAGATTTTATCCTCTATATTTTCCATAAGAGCATGATCGGGAGAATGGATCTGCCTCATACATACTCCAATCACACTCACCATCTTGTTTGATAATCATCGCAGATGATTTTGAGTGTTGGTTGGGTTTGTATTGTTTGATTTGTGTTGGTGTTGGTAGGAATACTGATTGGTGGAGGTATTTGTCTATTTGAGTGATGGCTACTAGATGTTTGTGTTTGTAGGGTGTTTCTATCAACTCTAGATTATTGGCATTCTCTGGAGAAGTGGCCATACAGTTGGCAGTTATAGCATTTCACCTTGGTTTTATCAAAACCAATCTTGGTTCTCTAGAGAAGTGGCCATAGAGTTGGCAGTTGCGGCCACTTCTCCAGAGAATGCTATAACTGCCAACTCTATGGATCTTTAGTAGGTTGTTGGCATTCTCTGTTTTAGTAGGTTATTGGCATTCTCTGTTTCAGTAGGAAGTGGCCATACTCATTGAAGATCCATTTCTTTAACCATATCATGAGGAAATTCATCCAAGTCTTGTTGTATGATTTGAGAGGGAGTGAGGTTGGCCCCTAATAGGCTTCAAAGCTTGTTGAGAAAGCTGAAAAAGCTGCCTTTTACTCCTCACTTTGCAAGATGATTGTCAGTGCATCCATGGGTTTCTCAAATTTGTGAATGTTTTGAGTCTTGGTTAGATGTTGTTTGCTGGAGCTAGAAGCTTGTGGATGTTGTTTGCTTTGAGGTGTAGCTTCATAGGAAGCATGTACACCAGTTATTTTGTTTTTTTTGTTCTGAGATGATCCAGGGGCAGAGAAGAATGAGAAATCACTTGAATTCAAGAATTCTTCATCTTCCTTCTCACCTGTGCAAGTTAAGAATGCAATGTATGTTTGTTACATTTCTTTGAATTTGTAAGATTCAACATGTCTGATTGTACTGTTGTTTTTGGATCTTTCATCTAACTCCAGTGCCTCTACTTTGGCAACTAGAGCATCAAGTGCTCTAGTGACAATGCTTCTAGAGCCAATGTTGCTTTCATCAGAGATACTGACTGAGTCCAGCTCTCTGGAAGTGTGTTCAATATATTCTTGTTGATCTTCACAGATTCATACTTGAGACCACATACTATCATCTTATTTACAAATTGAACAAATATGTGAAGCTGTTATGGTATGGATTCTCCCTAAACATGATGAAAGGTTTCATATTGGCCTCAACTTTTCCTTTTTGATTTCCCTTATTTCATCATTGCCTTCATACATGGTGTGCAGAACCTTCTATAGTTCATGGGCTACCTTTAAGTTTTCAACTCTAGTTAGGATCTCAAAAGGTAGAGTCATAGCCAAGATGTTGTAAGCCTTCATGTCTGTTTTGACCTTCTTGAGGTCATCACCAGCTATACTTTTCAAGCAAACTAATTTTTATATGTTGTGGTCTGGATCATGAGTCACAGGAATGTATGGTCCCTCGATTATGGATGTCCATAGATCCGGGTCTTGGAAAATTATCCAATTTCTGAACATTATTTTTTATTGTTTGAAGTATGCTTTGTTCTTGAGTCTTGGTGGTTTGAGACCACTGTTTGACCATGAAATTTCGTCAGACGTTTTGTTGATTTTTGAACCTAACGATTTAAGTTTAAAAAATTGTTTGTTAATTTTGCTTGGTGTTAAAATGAATTTATCCTAATGTCACTAGGATTTGTTTGTTAATGATGTTACCTTTTAATTTGATTTATCGAATAAAAGGAATTAATTAATTTTAATTAATTAGTGTCCTAGGTATAATCATTATTATGTCTTGGTTAAATCAAGGGAATATTCTGTTTGAGAATATCAATCAGTCAAAACCCTTAATGATATCAATCAACAAAAGTCAAAACCCTAAAAACAACTACTATGTTTTTGAAATTTAACTTGTTCGATCAAAATCTGACTTTTTCAAAAATTCAAAAGAAGATTATGTATCTTCTTCGATTTTGATGATGAACCAACACAATCACCGAAGATTATGAAGGTTTGTGAATTATCAAAAACTAGAGTTTATCCTAGGGTTTGCTAGCGGCTGTAATATTCTTCACAAAATCAAGAATCGGTTTGTTGATTAAAAAGCAACAACCTGATTCAGGTGTGTATATACTTGAATATTCATATGTTAACGACTTTGAATGAATCAAAATGTTGAAAACAAAATTTGTTTAATGCAAACTTGATGAAACAGTACTCGATGATTGTTTTATCAAAATCCCTTTGAACCGATGAGGTTTTGTGATGATTTTGTTTTGAAAAACAGTGTGTGCATATTGTTTAGAATTTTAACAACACAACATCTTCTACAAAATGCTCAAAAACATATTACTGAATCATATTTTATGCATTTGTTGAATGTTTGGAGTAGAAGAATGTTTTGTGATGATTTTCAATTCACAAATGTATGATATGAAGGTAATGAACCACAGATTTCAGTGTGATGAATGAGAGGATAAAAAATAAGTGTTTGATTTAAGCCAAGGATCTGATACTACCTAATGAAACTCATTGATTCAAACTTTTTATATATAAGAACAAGATCAAATGAATCTCCCCAAGGATCTTTTCAATCTCTCATTGAACACTCAATGATCATGGTGTGGAAACCCATGATCAATGATATGAATATTTGTGTGTGTGTGTGTGTATGTTTGTATGTTTGTATGCTTGTATGCTTGAATGATAATAACTGTTTGACTGTATTAATTGTTCAAAAGCTTACAAAGAATTAGGGCATAGTTCTATTTATAGCCTATACAAAATGCTATGTGTAGTTACAAAAATACCCTTATGTAAAAAAAATTACATAAATACCCCTAAGTCTATAAGCTGTCTGCGGTGAATGTTGATTGTCCGCTGTGGATGACATGATGTCCGCTGTTGATAGTAAATGAGCTATCCGTTGTGCCTTGGATGTCGTCCGTTGCGAACACTTGTTTGTCTTGTTAGTTGTCCGCTATGGAGTGTTCATCCGCTGTGGATGAACATCCGTTGTGGACTGTTCAGCAGCTCTGGACATTGGTCATCCGCTGTGTATGCTTGTTCCTCCGTTGTCTACACTTAGGACTTCATTCTGCATCCGCTGCTCATAGATAATCATCCGCTATAGACCTTCATCTGTTGTGGACACTTAGCAAAAATTCATTTTATCTACAAACCTAAAAACGAAATTTAAACTAAATTAGTGTATGTTATGGATGTTAATGATACTAATGTGTTAGTTAATGATTGTTTGCATGTTAGAACACGTTATTTTTTATTATGGCAAGCATTATCCTTTTAATGCACTTGTTAAGTCCAAAAAACAGTAATAAAAATAACAAATTTTTTTCAAGTTCAAATGCAAATACAAAAAGTAAAAAATAGTTCCAATTTCATTTCATTGTCTAGCATGTAGCCCTACACAAATAAAATTCAAAATGTAATGCGACCACTCTTCGCGAATTTCTTTCAAATCAGTGTCGGTGTATTCATCAAAAGCCGCTACCATATATGTACTGCAATGCTATGTTGTTTATCAAAATACAAATCATGAACCATGTTTCGGTATTCAAATGTAATGATAAATCCTAAAAGCATAACCGAAACTTAAATGAAAATTTACCTCGATAAACATTTGATTATGACAAACATGATGGATTTGAAATCAAGTTAGCTACAAACACAAAAAATCAAACCGAAAGAAAGTAAATGAAATCAAGAAAAATGATGATGAACAATAGTGTAAAGATTTAAACCAACAACCGGAGACCTTCTCTCCATGAAAAACCTTCATTAACCGGGTCAACCTATAACACATTTAGTCAACAATTAGTTTCTTAAAGGAGAATTTCTAAAAGAATCTTACCTCCAAGTAACTGCACTTGAAGCATAGATGTGGTTCCCAGAATATACTATCTGAAGAAAGCTAAGCATATATAGAAGTTGTTGATAGACCATAGTGTCAAACAATTATCACATCTACAACACTCTTTCGGCCTATCCCTTTAGCTAAAATCACTTGTGCAACAATATTGTTCATCTTCTATGATCCTTCACGATTCAGATCCCTCAATGCATAAACCATTTGATTCCTCAAGATGCTAAGAACTAAATTTAAAAAAATACTAAGTATGAAATAATTTGATTCGGAAAATGGACTCTATTAAAGACATAAACTATAAAATACCAAGACTACAGATGCTAGTAAATGTTGTAAATACTAATTCTGAAAGACCCTTATGATCAAGCAATTAAAATTAAGGTCAAAAGTTATTATTAATATGCAAAAGCAACTACAAAGGGCAAAAGAAAGCATAAAGTTTTAAAATCGCCACCACAATAAATGCATAAGCAAACAACCATACCTTAGGTTGATAAAGAAATGATGAAGCTTGGAGAAACTATAGGCATCTAATTTAAAAAGAGTGAGGAGGTCCTATTTAGAAGTAAAAAAAATGTTAAATAAAGAGACCAAACTTCTTATCGCATTACATGATAAACAACATTATAAAGACAAACCTAATGGTGAAAACATATATGCACAACACAAAGAACAATACGCATATGAAGTCAATTGTTA
>BJCO01374292.1:0-14154 GCA_018326465.1 Flaveria floridana | reverse complement strand
CATTTATGTTCATGAACGTTCGGTAATATGTTCGTTAACGTTCGTTCGTTTATGTTCGTTTATGTTCGTTCGGTTATGTTCGTTTGTGTTCGTTCTGTAGTTAAAGTTTTTATATATTTTTAATTACCTATAATTTTCAAAACTTAAATCCTTTATAATATAATTTTATAATATAATTGACTTGAGTTTTCTCTTCCAAATAGACTTGAAGTATCAGATCAAAATTAGGTCACCGTATATCTTTCTTTCTCGGTCGCTACTTCCGCCACTGCTTCCGCCACCTCTATCGAACCACCACCGCTGCTTCTGTCAACCTCCGCCGCTGCTTCCGTCGGACCACCATCGCTGCTTCCGTCGGACCACCATCGCTGCTTCCGTCGGACCACAACCTCTAGTTGTGATTCGGCCGGTATGTAGAGTTCTCATATACTTTCTCATCTATTCTTCTTCATGAACTAATACTTCAGATCTGGGGTTATAATTATTTTATATTGTGATGACCGATGATTACTCACGTAAGTGAGTTGTAGAATGTCTTAAATCATAAGTTTTTTTCCTTCATTGACTCATGTTATTGAAGCTACGGTCTTTGCCTAATTCCCCACCTTCAAATTTTTTTAAGATGTTGATTTTGGGGGAGAAATTGATCATAGCAGTAAGCATTGTTAATTTTTTATGGTTAAATTGATCATAGCACCTTCAAATTTCGTTTGTGTTCGTTAGTGTTCGTTTGTGTTCGTTAGTGTTCGTTAGTGTTCATTTGTATTCATAAATGTTCGTTTGTGTCCATTTGTGTCCGTTACATATCCATTGTCGAACGAACACAAACGAACGCGAACATACAGGTTTTGTTAACAAACGAACGCGAACACCAAATCCAGTTCGTTAATATGTTCACGAACAGTTCATGAACGTATAAAATGTTAAATGAACGAACATGAACAATGTCTTGTTCGTGTTCGTTCGGTTCGTTTGCAACCCTAGTGTTATATATTATATAAGAAATAACAACTTCCGTTCATAAGATTATAAATGAGCAAAAACCTCATTGTAAACTACATTTGTAGTAACGTTAGTATGTTTGTCATCATTATTTAAAGCTAAGAGTTTCAATCAATCTCTACTCTTGATTTGTGACAAGGCAACATAAAGCTGCTCATACTTAAAAACAGGCTCTTTTAAGTATAAACCGGCTCTTCATAGAGACTGACCTTGATGTTTGTTTATTGTTATATAGAAACATCCAGCCAAAGGAAAATGTCTTCTTTTAAACTTGAAAGAAATCCTTTTGTCAGAAGGTGTTAAACTGAATCTTGGAATAAGTTTACGAGTGACAACATTGCTATCTAATATAATCTCAGCCTTTATAACATAATTGCAGAGTGAAATAACCTTAGATCTGGTTCCATTACACAAACTGCTTTTTATCAATGTTTTTTTAAAGCATGACGATAACACCAACCTTTAATACTAAAGAGTAGTTTAATAATCCAGAAACCTTTATTTCGTTTTAAAAATCCGGTGAGCATAAATTCTCATTGAATGTATCGTTAGTATACTATTATTGGCTTATAGAATCGGAACCAATGTACTCTTTTTCGTCACCTAGAAACTAGAAAAGTAAACAATCATTAATTTCTTGAACAACTTCATTTTTTGGAGCAAGAATTGCTCTCTCTTGAAAGAAAGTTGGGGTTTCAGAATTACTAATGATAGAAGGATATACAAACTTGATTAAATCTGAGATAGGATCGATCGAATTAGTAATAAAAGGATTGTGTGGTATATCTATCGTAAACTCCCTATCATTCGATCTGTCGAGGTCACTCTCACTTAATTGTAATAGCCAATTTACAAAGTTGTCTGTTTCTTCGATATTGCATCGTCCGCCACCAACAGTGAATCTTATGTTTTTTTTGTGAGAGTATGTACCTTGCACTTTTGTCAAATATACGAAGAACTTAACGATGCATTTACAATATCTTGTTTACTACGATTCATAATCATCAATGAGCTAAATTTTCATCATTAAAAAGACTTATCAAAGAAAGAATCACAACTCGTATTTGTTAGAATTTGATGAAAATATTCAAATTTCTTCTAGTTGTCAAGAATCACAAACACCAACTAAAAGCAATGAAATCTTCATAATTAACCAAAATTAAGGCATTTGGGAATGAAAACCCTATACATTGAAGGTTGAAGTGAGATCACAACATATACAGATAATAAAAGTTTGACGTATTATAAAAATATTTTTATTTTATAAAAATTTATTTTCTAGGAATAACATTAATAAAAAGACATATTTCTTAATTTATTAACAAATTATTTTTAATCTAAAATTTTAATCTAAAAAAATTAAAATTATTTAATCTTTTCTTAATTTAGGTAATTATTTATGAGGAAAGAGAGGCGGGAAAAATAACTTAGAGTTTTTAAGAATGTGCCAAGTGTCCCCCTAAGTTACTCTTTTAGTATTATACTAGGTTAGAGCCCGTGTGATACACGGGTGATTTAAACAACCAGACTTTCATTAAACATTGATTACATAATAAATATTATGAAAAAGTCAAAGTATGAAAATAGAATTAAAATAGCATTCATACTCTCAAAACTTTCTCATAGATGTCTAAACACCTGTTTGTATACAACGTTTTGTGTGTCTCGCCGGTAATGTTATCAATTTGATCTAAAATGAGTAATTTTACACTGTCTGTAATCTTCACATTTAATAAAGCCACATATAACTGTCCTTGAGTGAAAACTGGTCTTTTTAATACATACCAACTTTTGAAAATAATTATCCCTAACTCTTGTTAATCGTAATTGCAAAATAAACAGTTAGGAGAAATTGTCTTCTTTTGAATTTGAAATGGATTATTTATCGGATGGCATGAGATTAATTCTTACAATAAATGTTAGGCATCCAATATTACTTCCAGATATTATCTCAACTTCAATAACCCGTTTCTCAAATAGAAATTTGTAGGGGAGTACCATTGTAAAGACCATTTTGTTGGTCGATGCTACGTAGAAGCATAACAGGAACTCCAACTTTCAATACTAACTTGTGATTTGGCAATCCGGATATTTTAAGGCTATTTAGAAAATAAGAAGAGTGCAAATTTTCCTGTAACGGAATATTAAAATGTTTCATTTGACGTATGTTATCCGAAGTAGATACTTTATCTTATCACCAGGGAAAAGTGAAAGCAGACGATCGTTAATTTTATGAACGACCTCATTTTTTGATGTAAAAATTACTCTCTCATGAAAGTACTTTTTGTCTTTGTAGTTTTCTAACATGGATGGGTAAACAAATTGAATTAAACTTGCTAAAGAATTGATCGATTCGTTGATGAGGAGTTCATGAGGTATAGTAATAGTTGTCTCACCATCGTTATAACCACCAACATTACCTTATCCTATATCAAGAAACCATGTAACAAATTGTTCAATTTCTTTCGTGTCAACACCTTGTCCCTTGGTTTTGATAATTTGATAAATATATTATAATTGAATTAATTAATTATACAGTAGGAAATCGAAATTGGTGAATAAAAAAATCATAAAATAAAAATCTACTAAATTAAAGGAGTTTATTTTAGAAAACAATATAGGAACAGAGGAAATTTTATAGATTCTTAACACATACTATAAAAGGTTAAATGAAATTTGATGAATAATACCGTAGAAGTTGAATTAATATATGGTTAAATGGAATTTTTATGACATAATATAAAAAGGTTAAATGTAAGCCATAAATTGTAATTTAAATCAGTATGTAAGTATGGTAATATATTTAAATTAAATGTCTAGTATGGTAAGCATTTAATATATCAAAAAACTAAAAATAAAGATGTTATAAGAGTGTGCCACGTGTCAAATTGGTGGTTTAAGAGAATGACATGTGGCTCCAAAAACCTTGTTTTATTAGAGTTTATAGATATAGATATATAGATATAGATATAGATATAGATATAGATATAGATGTATGTATAAAAAAAGATATAAAAAATAAAAATAATTTGAGTGTACCAATAACATGCCCATTTACCAAATGCTTAATTTTGTTGTGTTCTTGTTGATTTAAAAAAATATAACTTTATTTAGCATGCAAAAAAAACATAACTTTATTTAGCATGCAAAAAAAATATAACTTTATTTAGCATGCAAAAGTATAATTCTGTATTAACCATACAAGATAAATATAAAATAAATAACCATACGTGGGTAGTAAACCTATTCTATTGAAATATGTTTATAACATCAATTCAATATCAAAACATATACTTATTTTATTCCGTTAATAATAGCTTATATTTTATGTCTTTACATGTTGAGGTTGGGCTATTGAACTTTGTTAGCTATTTAAATAGGACTTGATACTTGTATTGGGCTCATATTGGTCTCCTACTCTTATTGGGCTCGTACTGGAGTTTCTCGTATTGGACTCATGGTGAAGAAGAGAGGTTGTTCTTTATGCATCTATATCTTTCTTAATGTTAGGGTTTTCAACTTTTAATTAAGAAAAATTAGATTTTAATAATCAAAAGTATTACTTATTGGCATGTAATAATCTATACTATTGATTTGGCCGGTAATAATCTTAATTTTCTTTTTTATCACCAACAACAGTCTTAATATCATAATTATCATATATTCACACTCGATTTGTACTTATTTTATCCTCCATTTAATTTGTATGTTTTTTTCATTTCGTTCATAATCATTATTTTGAACGAAACCGAGTTGAAATCAAGCGGAAATTTTAATAATTATGTTAACCGGATTGTTGTTGCTAATAAAAAATGAAAGTTGGGATTGTTACCGGCCAAATCAATAGTATGGATTATTATCGGCCAATAAGTAATAGTTTGGATTATTTGAATCCAATTTGCCCTTAATTAATACCCTATTTCAACATGACTAGAATATGTTGCAGATCTGTTTATTCAATTATCTCTTCTAGATCATTCCTTCATTAGTTAGTTTATATCATGGTCTATGTAGTTTCTTTGCTATTCATTCGTATTGATCAATTGTCTTCTTGAATCGAGTTTGTATCTTGTTGATTGTCATAATTAGTACCGGTTTCTATTCTTTGTGATCTCACCATGTTGGTATTTGATTAATGACATGTCCGCTATTGAATGTGTGAGTTGTACACGATCTTGTTGTGTCTTGAGTTTAATTTTGAGTCGCTTGAATTGTTGACATATTCTAGCTTGTTTTTGTTCAAAACAAAATGAATAACCAAAGGAACACAAAATTTTCATTATTTTTGTGACATCTTGGGGTTCCACTTGCTAACCTTACCTTTAAAGTGCAAACAATGATTCTTTATTTGATACCGTCTCGAATCATGTATCTTATAAAAATAAAAAAAAAATAACGTGACACTAATATTATAGATTATTAATAAAACCATATCAAAGAAAAACATATTTTTACACCACATGGAGCATCAGTTGTAACCGACACAACACAACTGATCAACAAGATTGATTGACCGAAAGGCAAGACATCAATAGTAACTCACATAGAGTTACTATTGAATATTTTCTGCTGATATAACGGTCTAACTGTGACAACTTATAACCGTCAATTGATAACGACCACCAACTAGTCTTTATGATTGTTCATTTCCTATATAACGATATTCGTTTAGCTCCTACACAAATACACAAAATATAGGGTAAAGCGGAGTACATCAGATTGCGAAACGATCCGCCTCCTCACACCTTGCGCAAAATGCGTCTTAAGTCAAACGCCTGATACCCTCATTTAGCTTGTCTACAAAACAAATCTACAACTTTAAAACTGAAAACAATCCTAAGTTATATTTTATCCAGTTATTGATTCTGTACACCCACAAAATACTTAATCTAAAAGTAATTTCTAATAAATTTCAAAATCTACCTATGGGATTTCAAAATACAAAACCTCCACCTAGGACAAAAAATGCCAGCTGGGTAGAAAAGAAGAAATAATTGAGAGTACTACTATACTACTACCAATTCTATATTTCTTGCATTAATTTCTTTCTTCAATTGTATCCTCTCATTATCATTGGATTCTTGGCTAATATTTCTGCACAATTATCTGCCTATTAAAAGGAGATTGGACATCATCATCACATAGGAAAGTAAGTGGAAATTTCTGTGCAACCAAACTGATAAGCTTTAAAGTTTAACAAGAATAGAATATGTGCTTCCTGAATACATACACTAGCAATATTGTACAAATCTTTTAACTGTAAAAAGAATCTTTCTCCTCTAAAGATAAAGCTAAAGTGATATAAGCATGGAATAACTTAATAAACAAGGCTGCAGTTAACTTCCCTATGGATTTTGTGAAACTGCGTAGAAAGTAGCGAAAAATCAACGATAAATCGCCATGATAAGGGTGCTTGTGTAGAAAAAATCTACACAAAATGAGATTATGGGCAATTATCTATCTGTGGTTTGTGGTCTAGGTGGAGCAAGGAACACACCAGCAAATAGATCATTGTCATCGCAACGAGACACATCGAATGATAATCTGAAAGCTTCAAGTTTTGGTTCTGCAAAGTCTAGAAAAGGCAGCATGAACAAGTATGGATACATCCCAGACAACTATTCATCCTTAGAACAGGTTCAATATTCTCTATAACAACTTTTATATAGGAACTGCTGTAAGTCTAATAAAATATACATGAATGTCACTGAAAATTCGTAATTTCGGTTACTAATTATGCATAAAGAGATATTAAATTTTTTTTTTTTTTTTTTTTTTTTTTTTTTAAGGTTACAAAGGCACTAAGAGAATCTGGTTTGGAGTCATCTAACCTTATCCTTGGGATAGATTTCACCAAGAGTAATGAGTGGACAGGTTTGTTGCCTGAGAAAACTTTAGTTTTATAGTTTGCGTCGCGCTTTCTGCAATGATTTCGTATCATTTTCCCAAATATTTGATAGTTTTAGGTTCTAGATTTTGAGTACAGTTGTTGGATGCATTCTTTTATATATCCAGAGAATTTATAATCTAGTTTGACAGTTAGATTATTTGCTATTATTGTTGGATGCTACAATGAAGTCATTAATAGAGTGGGAACCTTAGTATATACCATAGATGTAAGCACATAACACATTGCTAAATCTCTTTTTGCCACAGTTATGATGAGTTAATCTAACTTAACCCCAAGATTTGTTTGTGATCAGGTAAAGTTTCGTTCAATAATCGCAGCCTTCATGCCATTGGCGATTCTCCAAATCCATATGAGAAGGCGATATCAATTATCGGACAAACTCTAGCTCCTTTTGATGATGACAATTTGATTCCTTGTTTTGGATTTGGTGATGGTAGGTTATAGTTGCAAAAACACCATTTCGACATGTTTAATACCAGTGCGTATACGTCTATTTGGTTTGTTTCGGTTTTGGCTCAAACTGAAACCGAAAACTGATATTTCGGTTTTACGTTTTTAAAACCGTCCGGCTTTGTTTTTTTTTTGGTTTTTAGTTTTTGGTTTTTACTTCGGTTTATTAGGACTTTTTAGTGTTATCCTTTAGGCTTCACATATTAGCTAAAAAATTGGCCCATAATGAATTTGAACTTGACACTTTGGGCTTACGTTATTTTAATAATCTTTAAAATTCATTTATATATTCTTACAAATTACTTGATATTTAATTTAAGTAAACTACAATACAATTCATAAACTCCAATAATAAACAATTAAATAAAAATATTTAATCCTTCAGATCAAACAAAAAGTTTAAAAATTATTATACTAACCATCATATCATATTATTTGCTTACTAAAACAGATGCAGAATTTTGATGTATTTATATCGACTAGAGATGAAAAAAAATAATATCAAAAGTAGTACTTTGATATTGTCATAATAATAGAAATTAGCCATTATTATTGGATCTTTAAAAAAATTACATGTTTGGTCGTATGATTTTGCTTTGGTTTATTCGGTTTCGGATAAAAGCAAAACCAAAACCAAAACCAAACCGGAAACATCAGTTCTTGATGAAGTATCAACCAAACCGCCAGTTTTTTATTGGTTTTGTCGGTTATTTTTATTACGGTTCGATTATTTTTGTTTCATACACACCCCTAGTTGCTTGTAATCTAAACATGCTCACGATTTTTCCTAGTAACAACACGTGATCAAGAAGTGTTTTGCTTTAATGATGATGGCTCCCCTTGTCATGGATTCGAAGAAGTCTTAGCTTGTTACAAGAGGGTCGTTGCAAACGTGCAGTTGGCTGGTAAATCTGATATGTCCCGATTCTTGTAGGAAAACTCAAAACGTACTATACATGAAATATGAACTCATAAAACAAAATTTTTGTTTGAAGGACCAACATCTTACGCGCCGGTTGTCAATGCTGCTATAGATATAGTAGAGAAAAGTGGAGGTCAATTCCACATACTAGTTATCATAGCAGATGGCCAGGTTGGTGTTAAAGATCTCTAACATATAACAATGTTTGTCACCATAATATTCTACTGCAAATGCAACTTTATGCGTCGAATGATGTTGTAGTGATGAAGGTTCTTGTTGAGTGAAGGTTACAAGAAGCATTAATACAAATGATGGAGAACTTAGTGCACAGGAGCAGAAAACAATTAGCTCAATTGTTGAAGCAAGGCATATTAATCTTTAAATGACAATTAAGCAGTCTACATTTGTATTTCTAAAGTTTGATCATGAGATTGATTAATAGTAGACTATTGTTTTTACTGTTCTAAGTACCCTATTTCAATATCAAACATTAGAAATATAAAGTTCATTTTTTTTTCAGCTTGTATCCTCTTGTAATCATTCTAGTTGGCGTTGGCGATGGTCCTTGGGAAGACATGAGAAAGTTCGATGACAAGATTCCTACTCGTGGATTTGATAACTTTCAGGTACAAACACACCCTTTTAATTACTTTCTTTATAACTGTTTTGTTATTAAGATTATTCTTAAAGATTTGAGGCATTCTTAAAGAATTTAGGCTTTGTTAATTGCAGTTTGTTAATTTTACTGGTATAATGTCCAAAGATCTAAGCCCAACTAACAAAGAAGCAGCTTTCGCGCTCGCTGCACTTATGGAGATCCCGATACAGTATATGGCAGTCACTGAACTTGGCTTACTTGGGTATGTATACCATCAAAATTTTATAATGGACCTGAAGATAAACATGATCAATGATAGAGAAAGACCACTTAATTTCTCATCCAGTTTCAGTGTTTATGATTAATCTTGAATGATTCTTTTGATGTTTGATTTGGGCAAATAAGACGAGTGACTGGGAATGCGAAGAGAGTAATTCCACGCCCACCTCCTCGTCCAAGGGGCCGCCCTCATGGTCCATCTATAAGCAACACAACATCAACACAAGATGATGGAAATAAGGTTCTACCACTTCACTCAACACTACAATACTACTTGCATTGACTTTTGAGGTCAAACTGCCTATATATTACCTCAAACTAAGCTGATGTCAAATTATTCTAAATTTTGGGAAAAAGTATCATATGATTGAATCTATATTGTGAAAGCTTTCCTAACTAGGGTATTGTTTCTTGTTTGTTACAAAAAAAACTCACCTCCCTTTTTGATTTCAATAAGTTTGACCTCACATGGTATGTATAATATGTGTTAATTAGAATTAACTCCTTTCTTTTAATGTGCTTTATTGAAGACCTGCCCAATCTGTCTAACAAACGAGAAGGACATGGCCTTCGGATGTGGACACATGGTGAGTCGTGTTGACCTTATTAAGTTTCTATTCCTTTTATGTATAAGACATTAAAGATTACCTCTTTTGTCACCAAACACGGGTCATAAAACGTAAAAAGCTACTTTATAGTATAAGCAGTGACCCAAAGTTTTGTTTAAAGGTGTCACAAATCATGTTGTAGCAAGCCCTGCCCATTAATATGTTGCTGTCACTAAACTCATCAGCAACTTATAAGCACGCGTGGTTACAAAACTGTTACTTGCAGTGAGATTTATCAGTTATTTATCAACATAAATGATTGCAACAGGCTTGTAGAGAATGTGGATCAAAATTAAGCCGTTGCCACATATGTCGCCAGCAAATCAGCTCGCGGATCAGGCTGTACACCGGGTGATTATATAGCCTATGCACTGTATGCAAGCTAATTAAACTATGTGAAAGTTTGTAAGTTGATTGATCTGGTGATATCTAATGGAAAAATCCATTTTATATCTTAAGATGGGAAGTTGGTAGTATTGTAAAATTCTATGTATCCCTTAGACTTGTGAATTAGCATTAAAGAAAACTTATGTACTTTATGTAATTTAGAGTTGTCTGGAAATAAAATAATATTCTTTTCACGTTATATGTGATCTAATTTCTTTAACTCAATGTTCTTCCGAATTCTTTTCTCCTTTCCTTTGGTGGTGTTACTAATTTCTTTAACTTCCACAGTAATCTCTTTTAATTTATACTTTAGGTTGTACCATTCAATTATCTCTAAATACCTTAGATATACAATCTTAATTGTCTTCATAAGACTACTTTGGTCTTCTGTTTTAGTGATCTTAACTCGTAGCCCATTTATGAGACGTCCTCTGCCCATTGCTCATTTTTATTGACTCATTAAATTGTCTAAGTCTTTGGATAATCATATAAAGATTCATAAGGCTAACACGATGTTCAAATGAGTCTTGGTGGCATAGGGGCATGAATCTGAAATCTGTAAAGTCCTTTATGAAGCAAGAGATATCCTTTCAAAATTTTAACTCAAAAATATCTTTGTATTCTTGTACTTTTGTAGAAATATGGATGAGATCCATGAACACAATACAATCATGTAAGAAGGATACTTGAGTAGGATACATGATAGGTCTTTTCTCTTTGTGGATCATTGTTTTATTTTTGTCAATCTTAATTATCTTCAAAGTGCTTTCATAGTTTTGTGTTCTCATAGCCTTCGTGATCTTCATTAGACTATTTTTTCTGTGTTTAGGTCTGATTTTTTAACTTAACTTTTTCTTTCTGTATCATAATCACATTGTGTTCTTGTTGGTCCAAAGAATACTTTCTTTGTTTAGGCACATGTAGGCATAATGATCTCTCTTGTTGTAGCGCCAACAAACAATTGCTTCTTCTTTCTTGATTGATTCTTCTTGAGTGCGGGCATGCGATAGGTGCCTTATATCACATGAGAATTCCCATTGCTTTAAAGTTATGACACTGCATTTTTCTCTGAAATGTTCACAAATATAACCATTCGTACTTTCATCTAGGGGTGTTCAATGTCGGATATTCGAAATTTTGGATATTCAAATTTCGGATATCCGAAAATTTCGGATATCCGAAAATTTCGGATAGTGAAAATCACTATCCGTATTAGTATCCGAAATTTCGGAAAAATTTCGGATACGGATACGGATAGTAATTCGGATATCCGAAATTCATTACTTATTTTTTTATTTTTTATTTTTTTATTTTTTACAATAATTGGACATATAATATTATAAAAATAATATAAAAACCAACTCATATCATAAAATTCACAATATACACTAAAAAATCCCAATCTAAAGTAAAAATATATCAAAAATTAAAAAATTAAAAAATATATTTTTTAGTTTTCGGATAATTGGATATCTGAATATCCGAAACTTTTGAAAATCACTATCCGAATCCGAATATTTCCGGATATCCGAAAATTCGGATATTTCGGATTCAGATTTTCGGACTTTCGAATCGCACGGATTATCGGGTTCGGATATTTTTGAATACCCCTACTTCCATCAATACCAAATGAATTATTCATCTTATTGAGTATTCTTTTAGTTCCTGTTGTGTGTTATTTCCGAAAAAGATTTAAGTAAATAAGTACCATAATGTCTTTCCACTTCTGATTGTCAGTCTCCTTAATCAAGATTTCATTATTCTTGATTCTATCTGGACAGACTCTCCTATAGTGGAAGAGTTTGCTATAATAATTGCAACACATTCCTTTTGGATAACCATAAAATATCACTCTAGACTTGGTGTGTCGATTAATCTCATTTTGGGCGAATTACTTCTTTTCTACCATTGATCGACCATCTTCCTTAAGTTGATGTTGATCTTGACGCATAAAGAGTCTACATTACCCTCTTCTAGATCTTCTCGATCTACCATAGTTTTCTTAATCACACGTTCTGAAAACAATAAAGGATATAGAGGGGAATCTTCACATCCGTCTATACTCCCAGACACATATGCGTCTTTTAACTCCCTCACTGAATCTAATCTCCCCTCGATATTGGACATACGCTTTAATACCATGTTGAGTTTTGTAGATGATGTTGAAATACTTTGATAATATGCAAACCGATATGAAGAGAATTTTAGAGGAAAAACATAAGGGAAGTAAGAGATTTTGATTAAACTTAAATGTTTACGATTGATCCCCTATTTATAATAATCCAATCCGTGTATAACTAACTTTTGTGCCGATTCATATGTGATAATGTGGCAACTACTACTAGAAAAACTACAGTAGATGATGGTAATGCGTGTCATTTTTGGGGTCAGATGACGCGCATACGCGCGTCAAGCATGGGTGGTCAAAAATAAAAGATGACACGCATCTGCGCATCAAGAAATGAGTAGTTATAAATGACAAGATTACATATGAACCAATTCCTTTCTTAACACCAAACAAAAACTTAGGACACTTATTATTTGCATAATGATATTGTTGATTGTATAGGCGATTGGATGCCGCTTCCTAAGATTTTGCAAGAAGTTTCAGTGTGAAAACTCATATTTCTTTTTCAAACATGGCATACATCAAAATGAAAATTTATCAAATATTTATATTTGTATCTTACTTTGTGTTAGTTTATTCTTATGGTTGATTTTATAATTAGTAAAACACACATTATGTTTGTATGCTGGTTTAATAAATATAAAACTCCCATGAGGTGATTATTAAATCTTAAACTAACGTCTAGGTTTACTACCTGTGATTATTAAATCTCCTTATACCTTTCATTTGTAGAATAAATTATTCACTATATAAAATAACTTAGATCCATATTTGGTGAATAGTAAAAAGATTAAAAACTTGGTGATAAACGTAAAAAAAATGGTTTATTGATTTTTTTATTTAAGTTAAACTAGTTTTTTTTACCAATCACGTGTTGTGGCATCATCATACGTAGCATGATAAAGTGTAGACTACAACCGACTCAACTCGTTTCAGAACTATATTTGCGTCAATAAACGACTACCAGTCGTGCATTACACATTGTGGCATAATAATTTTAAAAAAGTAAAGCGAAAGATCTGCGTATTGCAGCGGAGTCATGCTGTGATATTAGTGTGGTTTAGTGTTATGTTGTGGCGCGTGCAGTTTAATATTTAAAAAATAATAATTTAATTAAAATAAAAATTAGAAAAACAAAAGAAAAAAATATTAAAGAAAAGAATATAATAAAAAAAAGAAAGACCAAAATTGAACTCGCGTCTCCTATAAAAAAGAAATGTCAAAATGAGTGGCCCAAAACCACCTGAAATACATTCCTACTTAAGTTAAACTCTTGTAGAAAATTATTTAACCTAAACTTATTTTGAAAAAACCAAAAAAGGGGAAAGGTTGAGGACTAATGAAATTGCAACATATGACAAGGCCGGTACCCAACCGACCTTGGTAAATGAGTAATAATTATAATTTATTGTTTTTTATTCATATTATGATCATTAAATATATAACCAGTCGTGTTTTGCACAGGTTAACATTTAGACTCGAATCAAACATATGATGATGCCAATATACAATCCCTGACTTTTCTTAAAATTAAAATTGAATTGTGACTGCACTTATTACGTGTATTGATGCTTAAACATAAACAAACAAACAAACAAACATACCCAGTGTATCCCGTTGAATAGCAGGGTCTGGGAGGGGTATGTGGTGGCAAGTCTTTCCTCTATCGTGAGAGATAGAGAGACCGCTTCCGAATAGACCCCCGACTCGTTTACAAAGGCAGTAGCCATAACAATCATAAAACATATCACATATTACATATCACATACATATCACATATTACATATCATATATATCACATATCATTCAACACATAGGTAAATATCACATGCAGAATTAGATAGTGCGCACATCATAAAAAGCAACATG
>BJCO01374290.1:0-11475 GCA_018326465.1 Flaveria floridana | reverse complement strand
AAATCAATGGAGAATGATCACTCTGTGTCTCTGGGATTTAACATGACATCTGTGACAAAAGGATATATGATTGATTCACCTAAAACATTTCGAGTAAGGTACTTGATAAGGGAAGATTTATTGAATGGCTCTTAGTCATACGTATTAAGGGTAGTAAACTGTTGTTGTGGTATTTACTGCTTGCATCAATCTTCTATGAATCTTGTGCAAGTGGGAGATTGTTGGATCTTATATGCCCAAGACACATACAAGATTGATATGGTTAGTACGTTATGATCCAAGTCAGGTTATACCCAATAACAAGCTAAACAAACACAAATAAATATTTATTGGTTGATATGATCAAACAAATAAATATTGACACCAATTTAGAAAATAGGCTTTCTAAATTATTACTTTTGAAATAGAACAAATTATATGGATAATTTGTTCATGAGAAATTATTTGTATTATTATTTAAGTAGGTTAAATAATAACAAATAAAAGTGTGTTCAAGTTATATAATTAAAAGGGGTTTAATTTTATAAACTTATGAGTTGAAGAGTGTGAGATTTTATAAAATTAAAATGGGTGGGTACCCATTTAAACCAAAATTTCAACCACCCCTTGGTTGGCCCTCCTTGGGATTCCTTTGTCTTGATTTAATACAAGACTTAAAGCATTTTTCACACTCCACTCCAACTACACTCTCTCTCACACACATAAGCAAAACTCTCTCCTTTTTTTCTTGGCTGAAAATTTCAAATCTGAGAATAACTTGGGCTGGAATTTTTGTTTCTTTGGAAGAAGGCGTAAGAAGTAGAGTTTGGTGTTCAACTTCCTAACTAGTTGGGTGTTTGACAAGGAGCTTATGGGTATACTTGCTTGAAGTCTTCTTCTTTGGAGGCTTCTATTCAAGAACATCATCATCTTCTTCATCGATTTCCATATCACATCTTCTTGTTCTTAGAAAGGTTGTATTCTAAGAACACCCTATGGTTGTTTATGTTTGATAGCATTACTTTTCATATATATTAGATCCTTTTTCTTGGGTTTGTTATGTTGGTTAATAAAATGTTTTATTTCGGAAACTAAAACATGTTTCATATGTCAAAATATCCGCTGCATTTTTGTTTAAATGGTTAAACAAACTTTGATAAACTTGTAACAAACCCAACATAAGCTATGCAGTTTTTTATTTAAAGACTCATCCTCGACTTGCAAAACTGCTTTTTCCTTTTTAGTTTCCTCTATAGTAGTTAAATAGAACATAATTTCATTTAATTGATTTAGGGCAACAACCTCGGTTTCCCTTAGTTGTTTCCCTAGCAATTCTATCTTTTCTTTAAAACTGCCCTCATTTTGTTTTAAAGCGCGGTTTGCTTCAGTGCAGAGTTTTAAATCATTTACCAGATTATCATTGTGTTCTAATAACCTAGAAAATTTTAAGTCAATGCTTTCTCTAAATTTATCACATTCATCACAAGCATGTTTATCAAACAGATCGTCTTTAGAGTATACCTGTTCAGAACTAGATGAATCAGCCGTAAATGCAGATTCAGACTCTTCGATAACTGGAGATTCTGAGTGTGCGGCACTCAATTCTTCTTCAACAAGATGATCTACAACATCCATAGCTTCTTTAATCTCTGAACGTGCATGCTCAACTATGATGTCTCTCTCACTCGCAGATCCATCATCCAAATCATCAATTAATGCAACATTTGATTCTCCCTCAGATACAAATCGGAAGGACCAGTCTTGTCCTTCATCATCATGAGAGACCATAGCTTTTCGACTCTTTACATGATGATGCCCCAATCTTCTCTTTGTCTTGACGGTTGATTGAAGAAAAAGGGTTGCCGTTACCAGTCTTCTTCGGCTTTACGGATACACGTTTGAAATGCCCTTTTTTTCCACAGTTGAAGCATGTGACTTTGGTTTTATCAAACCCAAACGTAGTGTCTTTAGTAGCAACCAAGTTCTGCCACGTCCTCTTAACAAACTTTTTGGCCTTCCTGACAGCACTAGCCAAAGCTCACATTATATTCATACGCTCCAACTCAGTCTCATCCACCTGCTCGTAGTCCTCGTCAACGAGATGACAATTTCCAATCTTACCAGCGACTAACCCATCATAAGAATGAACCATTGCAGCCAGAAGATCCATGTGCTCTTTGGGAACTTCCACAGTGACATTTCTGAGATTCTCGGTCTTCAGCTTAGTTGGGTTGGAATCAGGGACAATGTATTGGGTTCCAGATGAACCTGACGCTTCGCTTCCTGAGGAATCGCTTTAGGAAGGAGCAGATGAATTTGACACAAACACAGTTTGTAGCGGTGCGCCTGATGAAGCCGGAGTAGGAACAGAATTGTACAATGAAGGATTCTGAGCGTAGGATCATTTCTTAGACTTGTATTTCAATCGTACTTCCTCCTCTCTTAACTTCAAGATGAAATCATTTATGTCTAAAGTTGAAAGAGTGTCATTCTGTCTCAGATCTGACATAAATCGATCCCATTTGTCCGGCAGACCATCAGCAAAACTTGAAACTTTGTCTTCCATAGATGTAGTCATGCCATGAGTATACTACTCGCTCATCAAATGTTAAAATCTATCAATGATGTCATCTAAGCTCTCATTCCCTATTGGAGAGAAATTATCAAATTCCTTTTTGAGAGATTTAGCCTACAACGCCTTCAAGGTTGCATTACCATCGTATCTCTTTTCTAAAGCTTCCCATAACTTCTTCGACTGCTTGTTCTCCAAGAATTGATGGAATATATCCTTAGGTATCGACTGAGTCAACAATGCATACACTTTCTTTTCAGCGTTATGAAGAACCTTCTGAGCTTCGTTTATACCCTCCAGAGTCAACTTCACCCCATTTGCACTAACTGGTACAGTATAACCAGTCTCAATAGATGTCCATAGATTAGGGTCTACACCATTCAAGTATATCTCAAACCGTTGTTTCCACTATGGGTTTTCATCCAACGTCAACAACTTCGGCGGTTTGTTGTGATTCCCTATCTCATTTTCCAGAAGAAGAAGATTCTGGATGCGCGAGTCTTTGCTGGCAGTGAGCGCATCATGGTCTTCCATGGCTTAAAACTTGACAAACTTAAGACAGGACAGATTTAATCGTGCGATTGAGCACGGCGACTGGGTCAATCGTACGATTGAAGGATGCGAATGAATTCAATTGTGCGATTGGATTCAGTCGGGCGAATGAAGAGGCGATTGAGGTCAACCGACTGGAATATCTTAACCATGCGAATTAACGATGCGACTGAGTCTAGTCGTGCGATTGGAATATGTGAATGGGATTCAGTCGTACGATCGATTCAATCATGCGACTGAGGCTGCTGTGTTTGAAAAAAGTCGAATTTTGAACACTTTGACATAAAATACGAATTTTTCAAGAACCCTAATCTGCCTTATGATGAAAAGTTGAAACTTTAACTCATGCACTTGTCAAAAACACGTTTTGAAGCAAAAAAGTGAATCGTTTGATTAAAAACGTTAATTTTAACACCAAAACTAATCGAATCCACGCAAAATCACGAGCCAAGGCTCTGATACCACTTGTTAGGACCGTTTTCGTATGGAGTACTAACTGATTGTTAGGACCGTTTTCGTACGGAGTACTAACTGATTCTGCGTGAGACTAGATCAAATAGTGCAGAATTCTATTTGATTGGCGATCCAATCAGTGAGAACGACAACCTGATCGATCTAACGATTAAACAACGTTGAGAACGATTTGGAATCGATCAGGAACGAACTATGAAGTTGGATGGACGAACTGGGACGCTCTGGACGGCTAGGGTATGATAGTATTCCAAGTGTTATGTTTTTCACAAATTATGTGGTACTTATATGTTTTCAGTATCCATTTGTACGACTGAGCCATTAGCATGGTTCAGTCGTGCGACTGACTCATGTGTTTGACTCATACGCACGACTGAAGGTTCAGTCGTGCGACTGAGTCAATCTTATGTATCAGTCATACGACTGATCCAGACTCCTAGTTCAGTCGTGCGACTAGTCCATAAGTATGGTTCATTCATGCGTATGGTCCATAAGTATGGTCCACTAGCATTAATAACCACCCGACTAAGTTGAACACATTTTTGAATCATTATTGACTCAGAACTATGTACAACAACCTCAAACCTATATATAATGTTCATACATATGAATAATACCAATTACAATAAGAATATGATATAAACAAAGACAATTAAACATCAAAACACATGTCATATTTCATTAAGCACTTGTATTACATATGTGTAAGAAACAAAAGATATTTACATTGAAGTACATAAACTAGGAACATAGTGTACCAACATAGCTATGTATGTTTAATCTATGAAAACTCACCAACATTATGTTGACTTTATTTTTAACATGTTTCAGGAATTGAACCCGTTTAAGTTGCTCTTGAAGACTTGATCACATCTAGGATTGGACTTAGATAATAAATAAATGACACATATTATCACATGATGCTATAAGGACTTTTATATTTTGTTACTTCAAACTTATGTTATTTTCTTATTGTATGTCATGAACTTTGGAAATTTATAATATTGACATTCTTAATTAGCGTTGTGTGGCATGAACAATCTTAACCCTCACATCTCGACGTTTCAGCCGTTAAGGTTGGGGTGTGACAACTTCCTTCCACCCTATCAAAATCACTTACCAAAAACGCCCCCAAACGAACCCTTACTCAATCTACTCTGATTGAACAAGTCCCTCAGGTTCAAGCCAAAAAGGCCAGAGTGGAACACAGGGCTCCCACTTAGCCTAAGGTCCAACCATCTTCCAATATTGACCTCAATATCAGTGTTGAGCCTCCTCAGTCTCAACCTGATGAGCCCATTACCCAAACCTCAAGTCCTCAGGGTGAGTCCCAACACTCCCTGAGCAACCAAAAAGGGACATCCATATTACTGGCACAATGCCTTCAGATGTTGACCAAGGTCCTAGGTCATTAGGTATAACTGATATATCCTTCACTGACCTTTTAACCCAATCTGATGAGGATTTCATGTTTCCTCAGGGCCATGATGTTGATCTACCATACCACTTTCCAGATCAACTGAGCCCTAGGGAACCTCTGATTTCTAGTCTACATTAGTTAAGCCAAACTGAGGTGAGTCCCACAGGTATGGAAAGGACTCATGTAGACTCAGCTGTCACTACTGAGAGTGTCTCATTGACCTCTAAGAACAGTGGTGACATTTTTGAGACTGGGTCTACGGCAACCTTGCCAATTGACATCTCTGAAAGAGATATCATTTCATAAGGGAAACCAGGACGCCAAGACACCATATCTGGTGGTAAGTATGAACATACTAGGTATGTTATCTCATCTCTCCGTGATTCTTCTAACGAAGATAAGGGAATTCTAAAACTAACCATTCAGTATCTTCTTTCTAAAGTCTCAAATCTTGAATTCAAGGTTAGGACTTTAGAAAACAAGTCTGCCACTCAACAACTTGAGATCGAGAGTCTCAAGGCCAAACTAGCAGATACACAGGTTGAGAAGCCTGTAAGGCATGTACCAATTCAGGTCTCTTTAAGTTCTTCCTCTAGCTCATCTACTTCTCAAGATGATGCTACCAAAAAGGGGGAGAATGTACAGAGACAAACACATAAGGATCTTACCTTGGCCTTCTCAACTCCATCTTTAACTTATCCTACACCACAACACTCCACAGCTATATTCCCACTGCCACCTCCTATTGAAATTCAAGTGGATCCCAAGTTGCTTATTAACCTTCACAGTTTTTTAACCAAGTTTCTTATTATCTCCTCACTTGAACAACCCTCACCTGATGTAGCAGTAGCCTACTTCAGAGTTGAAGAGCTTGAAAGGTTGAGTGCACCACCTACCACTTAGAATGAAGTTCGTCAACCTAAGGTTCCTATTGAACCTGAGATGACTTTGAAGGGGAAATAAGGACTCTTGGCCCAACAACTGAATCAGTTGGGACATGTAGTGATATTCCAATCTCTTCCAAAGCAGATTTTAAGCTTTAGAAGGGATTATTGAATTATCATCTTTGTCTGATGATCTACTTATCACGGAGGCCATTCTTGATCTAGCCTTTGAGGTAAACAGTGAGGACTTCCTCAAAACCCCTCTCTCTCCAACACCAAAAGTTCAACCTCACTCTCCTCAACTTGAATCATCCAAGCCGGAATCGCCAAAGTTTGAACATTCCGCAAATTTCAAAGGAAAAAGGAAGATGACTGCTGAAGGGATTTTGGAAAAAGAAAGGTTAGAAAAGCTAAAGAGAAAAGGTAGACTCGCCTCTGGGAAGCTGTTGGCTGCATGTAGCGAGGCAGTAGCAGCGGCTCTAGAGTCTATCAACAATAAAAGAAGAGTGGAGGTGATTGATAGGCTCATCAATCTAGGAGTAGGCAAAGAGGAAATGCTCCTACTCCTACTTGATGAGCTTATTAAATTGAAAAAGGCAACCCTGCTGCAAAAGGAGAAGGAGAAAGCAGCAAGTTTAGCCAAGGAAGAAGAGAAGAGGAAGAAGAAGGAAGAAGTTGAGCACAGGCAAAAGGTGTAGAGGATAGCCTTCTTATGCTCAAGAAGCTATTCTCAGAAAGAGATGAATCCTCATGAAAATGAGACGATATTGTTTCTTTTCAACAAGGAACAAGATCAGATCAACAAGGAGAGGAAGAAGGCTGTAAGAGAGAAGGTGAAAGAAAAGAAGAATAAGGAAAATGAGGCCAGACTTGTGGATGCCAAGAAGGTGCGAGACAAAGTCTAGATGAAGGCTTATCTCAGGGCCCACGGCTTTACTAGCAGGCAAGTAGGACCCATGTCAGAGAGGACTCTACAGCGACATATCAGTAATATCAAAGCTAACATTCGCTTAGGAAGAAGGAAAGAGGTGCACCACACTCAGAGTATACAGAGGACAGTACCCAAGCTAACACCCAAAACAAAACCATCAAAACCTGAGCCCACACCTCTTCCCTTTCCCATCAAAACCGAACCCACTATTGAACCCTACAACCCTAAACCTAAACCATCAACCCTAATCCCATTATCATCCACTGCCACTCAACAACCACCACCACTACTCATCCTGAAACCCAAAACAGAACCCAAAACCCAACAACTACTATAGCCATCCTCTAAACCATCTAGACCTCTGACCTTAGAAGAATTCAAGGAGATCAAAGGAAAGCTCATCAACGGTACAACCCGGAGCGACATCTCTAATGAGGAAGAGTCTATAACTCTAAGATACATTGATGGCTCTTCATGTTCCCTCACAAGAGATGCATTCCTTGATCCACCTAGAGGAACACTGGACTAAGCTCTTCAACTCTTGGCTACAAACTCTGATTCTCTCAAAGAAGAAGAGAAGAAGCTAAAAAGAAGATTGGTGACTCTACTGGATGCCAGGAAAGGGGATAAATTGCCAAACAAACCCCTCATTCCTAGGAAGAAGATTATCCAGTGGAGGTTTGATGACTCCTCTTATAACTTTGTTAGGGAAAGAGAGAATGATGAAGTCAATAAACTTGACACACAATCTCTACTACACTCAAGCAGGTTTGACATTGCTGAGTTAGCAGAGAAGCCATTCTCCAATCCCTCAAACTCCTAAGTAGCCGCTCACATCAGTTTTGATGAATCTTAATGTTGAAGAACTTCCAAAGGAAGAATAAAGTTTTTCGAGACTAAGTAGTTCTCCTTCCGAAGTACAACACTTTGAAGATTCAAGAAAAAAGCCTTCTGAAGGAAAAGATCATGAAGACTTGCCGAAGTCTCGAAAGAAGTTAACTCTTCCGAAGTATAAATGGTTTCGGAAGACTTTATTCTTCCGAAACCATTTTACCTTTGGAAGAACTAACTATGGACCGGTGGAAATAAGTATGGTCTGACTGACAAGTCTGATATACTGTATGATGTTTTCCCACGGCCATGTAGTTGACCATACTTTATTCCACCGTTAACCTTTATCAGTTAGTACAGTTACCAATTTTATTAGGTAACAAAAGGTAAGTCATGGACCTGTCATGACGACCTAATCTAGGATAGTATTTTATCTTAGATACCTTACTTCTAGCAATGTAGTATTTGGTTAGATGTAAGTTTCAGCTGGTTTTCTAAGTATAACCGGCTATAGATAGTAGTATATATAGTTTCTCAACGTAACTCATTATGCATGTTTTGTAAGAGTCTTGTAAACACTGAGTTGAGAATAATATATACAAATATCTTGGAAACCATTTCCTGTGTTCATTAACTTAGTATATTATCATCAACTTAGTTTGAGATTCTGCGTCATCACACGAGTGAGATTTAGTAAGTTTGAGAGAAAATATTATGTTGAGAGAAAATATTGTGTTGAGAGAAAATATCATGTTGAGAGACCAACACTGATATATGACCTCTTAAACATAGACTAACAATTTGCTCGAACATTTTAGATTTGACTTTTGGTTTTGTTATGATTGTTTGGAGGATCAACTATGTTAGATTAAGATGAGACTATTTAGGTTAGTTAGAGAAGTCTCTTAACTTAATTTTAGGGATAGGATTTGACCCATTTGGGCTCCTTATGATCAAAATATGACATGTGTAAAATTGACGATTTCTAGACAGCTTTACGTCCACTTTCCAACACTTGCCCAATTCATCAAAAACCACAACTTTTGACCTCGTTTGACTTGATAATCAAACTATTCACTTATTAGTTACCCATTGAAATCAGTTCCATCACATTAGATTATGTTTTGTAACATTGATTCGCGTATTTTATCGTTTAACAACAACGTTAAATCTTTTTCATTTCTATTCACATTTAATCGATTGATTAACATTCATTTAGTCTTTTAAAAGAAATTTTTTTCCTAAATAGTTCCATAAGGATCATCAAGCTACAGATTGCAACAAATACAAATAAGAATAAAAATCAATAAACAAGGGTTCATCGATTCATGACAATCTAAACTCCAAATAGCATAATCCTTCATGATCCAATCCACAAAATAAGAAAAAATATGATTATTTGATGATCAAAGATGAAGAATATGAATAATAGAAACATATGAACTGATATTCATCATATCAAGCGAATAAATTTATTAGAATGCGTAGATGAATAGAGATTGATCAAAATATAATCTTGATCACTTGAAAAAAGACCAAAATTGATGAATTGGTGATGATGTTGGTCAATTTTTATGAAGAACAAGTGTAGTGGAGAACAAGTGTCGTGAATGAACAAAACAAAGGGGACGATGGCCAAAAGGATTCTCCTATTTGTCATCACGCTCGTCGAGTGGATCGATGTGAAGCAAACCTGGGATTTCGACTTCATAGTCTGGATCAGTATCATTTTGTAATAGATTTATTGTTTCGGTGATTATCTATGCTCTAAGAGTTAAGGTGTTTTTTGTATTATTCATATGGTTTATGAATGTTTTAATTGTTATTCATTTAAACCGTAAAAATTGTTAAAGTTTACGGTTTAAGAGTCGAGCCTTTTTGGCAGCAACTATGTTGGCCAATAATGTTTGTCTTCTAGAATTTTTTAACAATGGACTTACACACACCTACACTAAATGTTAGGTTAAATGATATTTGGTTAGCTCTTTAATTTGGTATATGTGTGTACAAATCAAGAGTCTTATAGCAATAATGCAATATAGCATCATAATGGATCATTCACTAATAGTCAAACATTAATAATACACGAACACTAATAATGTATGCAATTCCAAGATAAAAAGTATCGCTTAAAAAAACCTAAGATAAAAAATAACACATTTAATAATTTAAAAACAGACAAAACATAAGTAGTATGGATGATGATAATAATAATATCCATTGCGTTGAAAATGAACTTTGTAGACTATTATGAAATATAAATATTATAAGTTTATAAAATTATATATTGAATGTATATATGAAATTCAACTGGCGATGCCCATGATCCCATAATGCACCCCCAGTAAATGCTGGATAATGTCATCCGCCAAGTGTACGTTCAAGATCAGTTGACTTTTCCTATTCAAAATAGCTGGAAATTCTGGCGTATTTAAGTCTTTGAGAATTGGTTTAGAAAAGTCAATGTCCCACGGTTAATGTCAAAAGAAAGAATTCCCAAGAGATTATTTACTTTTCGAATTCAGACGTCTCTTAAAACGGTTTTTTGTAAATTAAGAATCATGTAAAAATGTACTATACGCAATAACGGGTAACACGACTATACGTGTAGGATAATAAGAACTTTTAAAATGGGTTTAAATAGGTGTGATCATTATGTTGAATTGGTAGGCTAAACAGTTCATATTAACTGGTTGAAATTGTGGCATCCGAACACATTTGTTCGTGTCATCCGAACACATTTGTTCGTGTCAAGAATATCAACTTGATGCAAACGACGGAAACCCATGTAAATTATTAATGAATCATTAAACAAGTTATCGTAATGATTCAAACGGATTGACAAATAAATAATATTTGACTAGTTGCACATATAATTATATTTAGTTTTTAGTTTTTATAACTTTAGTTTCAAACGGAAAACCTGTTAGCTTTAATACCATCTGAATAGCATCCATTAGTTAACGGCTTAGGTGAATGAACACAATATTACTTGTTTACTAAAAACGTAAAACTCAATATATATTTTTTTTGGAAAGCAGTAAAACTCAATATAATATGTGTTTTTCACCATTAAGAGTCTCATCCTCAGTAAAACAAGTTAGATGGTGTTAGTAAATATAAGTGAGTAATCTTACTTTTTTATTTAAACGATAAATGAATTTTACTACTATATTACACCAAATTATATAATTGCTTGGATTTAAACTTAAGACCATCTCTAATAGGCAAACGTTCTAATAACAAGTGGGGTGAGTAATGTTACTGTCTTCAGAAATTTGATTTAAATTACTGTACCAACTACTTCAACTCTGGCAACTTAACTCCAAGTTGTACCCGACGCTTAAACTAGTGTACCAACAAAACTACCAACGGCGCCCATATTTATGTGGACTCATATAACGCCTATATATACCTAACCACGGAAGCCCACTTCATCACATTCTCAACTTCCAACAACTTCACATCCTCTCATCAACATTTCACCGGCGATCGATTCACTAGGAAAAAAATAAAAAATAAAAAATGGTGTGCTTTTGCTTTCTAGTTGATCAAACGCGACAAGTGAGGCGGTGCAAGCCCGCGGCGGGGCTGTGCTCAAGGTGTGGCGGTGGCGCGAGCGTGGCGGACATGAAGACCTGCACCAGGTTCTGCCATGTGCCGTTCTATTGGAAGTCATGGAAAGCCATCATGTGCACCTTCTGTGGAGCCATTCTCAAGTCTTACCATTGATTACATTAGATTAGATTAGATTAGATTAGATTAGATTAGATTAGATTAGATTAGATTAGATTAGATTAGATTAGATTAGATTAGATTAGATTAGATTAGATTA
>BJCO01374288.1:0-17568 GCA_018326465.1 Flaveria floridana | reverse complement strand
CCCGCACGAGCCAGTGATCCGTGAACCTTTCCTGTGGTTCAATTGAACAATCATAGAGTTAATCCATCCGATCGGTTTATATTACGAAGATTTTGATATGATACGTTAAAATTGATGAGATTGAGAGCGATTGGAGATCGATTGAAGGTAATTGAACTCACCCATGCTGAAATTGGAGTCCCTTGTTGTGTTCGATTTGGTCGGTTGGATGGATTGCAATACGGTGAAGACGATGGAGTTTCAGGGTTAGGGTTTTGTGGGAGTTCGAATATGTATTGTGGGTTTGACTGATGGGCCGATGTGGGCTCAGGTTTTCACGTAATGGGCCGCTTGAAAACGATGATGTATTTGGGCCGCAAGTTGATGTGGTTTTTGACGGGAGTACGACCCTACTTCGGAGACGGAGAGTAGTTGTAATCTTAATCGGGTCCACTTATCTGTTTTCCAGCCGTGACCGCACCCCCAACCCCCACAGGAGGAAACTCATTGCTGAGAAAACCACCGGCTCAACTCTGAGCAATTTTTGCTCAGAGTGAGATTTGAACCCATGATCTCCCGTTTATTTACATGTCATGAATATCTCATCTTAACCAGTTAGGCTAAGGATCATTGGTGGTTTTTAATGTTCTAATAACTCTAATCTAATGACCTAATGGGTAGACCGTAGAGGTAGGATTAAAAAAGGGTTTATACGAACCGGTTTTTATTCCTCGATGGTTAAAAAACAGAACCAAACGATTAAAAATGAATAAAAAAACCGCTAAATCACGAACTGAACTAAATCGACATATATACGAACCGATTTTGAAAATACTAATGTGTATTCAATAAACATTTGAAATCAATCAACCTTCCAAATTTTCAGTCGGTTTGATATTCAAACGTTTACAAGTTTTAATAAAACTAATATATGAAATAAAATAAGAAAACGTCGGTGTAAAGTAGTCAAAATCGAACCGGTAAACTGTTAAATATGTAAAACTGGTTCGCACGCCCATCTGACTCACCCTGTCTTGTTTGGTTTGTCATTATTCGAAAGTGTAGTTAACTATAGTATCAACAATTTATATTATACTAATTATTAATATTTCTATGCATAATGGTGTTGTATCTTATGCATAGAGGGGTTTTTTTGAATTTAACTTTTCACTTTTAACCCAAAAGTTTTCATATTTCGCAAAGTAACCTTTCAAAATTTGACTATTTTTACTTTAAACCCAAAACTTTTTATTTTTTACAGTTTAATCTCACAAAATTTTATACTTTCAACTTTGGTCTCATATACTTTTCATGTTTTACTAAATTTTCGTCTTACGTTCGTTGTAGGTTTTGCAAGTTAACACGACAGAAACATGCATGTGCGATTCACCAATTTTACGTTTAGTACTTAATTTTGTGAGTTAACATGGCATAACATGCGTGCGTGGTTTATCATTTTAACATCTATTATCCCCCTTTAACAGGTGCGTCGTAACTTGTGAGTCTTAAAGCGACTTAGTTATATTTTTTTATGTTTTACGCTTTGGTCTAATTTTCTTTGTATTAACACACCGCAATTTCAGTGTTAATAGTCATTAATGGTGGTGTGACATTTGTGTTATTTTACACGGTTTTGGAGAGAGTTTAATTATAGTTTACACTAAAACCGACTTAACTGAACCGTAAACAAAGCTATAGTCTTATGTGTTTTTACATTGATGGGCTTTAAATATGATATTAAAGCCCAAAGAGTTGATTAACAATGCTTCAGTTCCCAGGATGTTGTTCAGGAATTAGATTTCATTTTTATCTACAACCTTTTTAGAACTCTGATAAACCCTAAACCCCAAAATCTCTTCACCATGAATACACTACAATTAAGCACAATTCAATTCCCCCGAATATCGACTTCAATAATTACTCAATTGAACAATTACAACTCATTTCCAAGTGTTTCAACACTAATCAAATTACGCTCCACACGCAATTCATGCAGATTCGTGGTGAAGGCTGGTGAAAACAGAGTACCAAAATCGACGGATTTGCTGACACAAATCAAACAACTAGAATCTGAAGAAGAGGAAGAAGTACATGATGACGAGGATATGGTTGATATCGATTGGGATAAAGTGGAAGATGAATTTTCTCCAAAGGGTCGAGATGAAGAGATGAATTATGATAAGGATCCTGAATTTGCTGAAATTTTGGGAACTTCTCTTGATGATCCAGCGAAAGCAAGGTCTAAAGTAAGCAAAACCATGGTTTTTTTTATAGTGTGTGTATGTGTGTGTGTTTTTCTCTCAAAGATTTCTTCTAGAACTTTTAGGTCAAAATTAGTAGCATTTGTAGATGACAAATTGCATTAAGTTGTACCTTTTCTTCATTAATTTGCTTGTGCTTCAGTATTTCTCAAAGTTGTTGATATTGTAGGTAATTTTGACCCAAAATACTTGTAACATTTTCAGGGTATTTGAAAGCTTGAATGGTTTTTGTAACCCTATTTAAAAGTTTTATGGTACTAGTAACGAATTCATAAGTTAACTACTAAAATTTGTATTGGCGAAGGAAATCATCTGACACTAAATGCTCTAGTGTGGCTGTTGATGCAACTATGCAATAAAATTTGCTCAAATCATCATGCTTTTGTTAATGGGAAGCTAAATTTCATTAATATCTCCTGCATGCTAGCTTGTTTGTTTGGAAATAACAAGTTTGACCAGAAAAGTCAACTCGGCTTTATGGATTAATACTGTATGAAACATGTAGTTATGCTATTTTGTTTGAACATCCAGAGCATTTGATAAGAATACTAGACTTATGGAATGAGGATGTACGCTAAGTGTATGTTGAAATGTCAGATTGAGGAGAGGATGAAGAAGAAAAGGGACAAGATAATTCAGCGAAAAACTGGTTCGGCAACACCCATGAAAGTTCTTTTTAACAAGTAAGCATTACAGAAATTCTTGACATGTATTTGTGTTCTTGACCGACAAGATCGAATGAGTTTCTTTTAGGGTGATGCTTATATGGTGTAAGAAGATATGAATATAATTTAGCCCTCATTACATGATATGATCCGAAATGAAAGCGAGTAAAATGGAGAATATTAAAAAGGAAATGATAAAAATGAGTGTTCCATGAACTTATCTATGGTATGAACAAAGTACTTCACGTTCTTTATAGGGTAGTTAATAGCTTCAGGTGATCTGTTTCAGATTTGAGTTCAACAACTCGTATGTTTGGATTGAGTTCTACCATGCTCCTTTTGATAAAGACATAAAGATGATTTGTGATGTAAGTTACTTTGTTTCTATTAAATTAATCAGATAATTATTATGAATGATTTGAATATTCGTATATATACATGGAAGATGGTTTTTGATGCATTTTATTTGCAGACAATTCGTTCATGGCATATTATTGGACGTCTTGGCGGTTGCAATTCTATGAATATGCAAGTAATTGCAAAAAACTGTGCATATGGCTGATTTGAATATTATGATTCATACTCGTTTGAAAAAATGTCTAATTGCTCTAAATTTGTGAAATCTGTGTGATTTTTGTAGTTATCACAGTCTACTACAGACAAGAGGCCAAGTTATGATGATATTCTAGGAGCAAACATTGAACCAACTACGTTTTATAACATTAGTGATCTTGAAATCCAAGACAATGTGGCACGCATATGGTAATCTATACTGAAACATAAACACGAACACTTTTTTTGCTTTCCAAATTTTTACTCAGTTGTTTTTCAATGTCATCTTGATTTAAAAGAAACCCATAAGATGTGTTTTATGTTGGGGACGTGTGAGTTTTTTTTGTTATAATGAAGAAGCCCCTCATCAAAAGTCCTAGATTTGTTGTGTGTGTAGGTTGTTTCCACATCCACAGTTAGATGCGGTGATTTTGACCCCTTCACATATGAATGGGTGGATTTGAGTTATGTTTCATGCATAGAATCTTCCAAGCCAATATTAAAAAATTTCAACTTTTTGGACAAAAAACGTTTTAGGTCAAGTCAACCCAACCTGACTTAGCATTTTACCAAGCTACCAACAATGCCCTTTTTGACCCTAACCGTTTTGACCCTAACCGTTTTGACCCATCCGCAATGTCACCTTCATTCACATAACATGTTTTAAAGTACAACAGGGTCAACAGTTTGAGCGATTCTTGTTGAGCGCTTGTCTTTTCAATATTTCATATCTTGATGATGGGAGAATGTGGTTCATTTTTTTTCAGGGTAGATATTGGTACCAGCGAGCCTTTGCTGTTGGACATATTAATAAACGCAATGACACAAATTAGCTCTGAGTATGTTCCGCAATCTCTTGCATTCTTTCATCATGTTCATGTTAATTATATTAAGTAGTGAAGTATTAATGAATTTGTTTTATGTTTACAGTCATGTTGGAATCAAGCAGATGGTTTTTGGTGGATCTGAATATGAAAACTGGAGTCCAAATTTGACATCAGAGGATGAAGGTTATAGTGTTCATAGAATCTAGGCAACTTTAGTATCTCATGTAATATTCACCATTGTGTTGTAATAGTGTATAAATATACTTAAAATATAAATATTTTTCATACAGTTTTCCTTTTTTAACATAAATTCATAGATTTTCTACCATAAAAACTCAACCTGCACTCTGTAAGATTTAAGTCTTCTACCTTTTGATTATAGGATACACGACTTAACCGACTTAACCATCAGGATGTTTTTTTGATGACTCAGAGAGTCTTCTAATAACACAAGGCGATGTGACTCGGAGTCAAACCTTCTTAACCTGATGCAAAATTAACATTTTAACATAACAACTCAAACACTAATTTTTGTTGAGATTGTGAAGTCTTTTGGCCGGGACACCTAGGGGCAGACGACCTTAACCCTAGTTTGGTAATTTTAGCTGGTTTCCAATTACCATATTTTCTTATTTAACAGATTTTGTTTATGTATCATAAATAGATATTGCAAAGCATTACATCTTAATAATAAATCAAACCCTAGTTGTACTAGTTGTAACAATGTAAACGTAGACCAAACTAACTTAACCACTATAAATTTTAGCGTCTCTTGTTCTTATTCGTGTCTTGTTTTTATTATTTTAGTTTGCCATATGTGTGTGCTTAATACCTAACAGTTTTAACAAGTTCAAAATGTGAAGACTCCGACAATTTTAGTTCATGTATTTGACCAAAAAACAGGTTGGTGGCATGATTCAAGTTAAAAGAAATGCTAACACACTTGCTAGAATTAGAAAAAATTAACTCAAAACACTATAAATCTTGCAGGCTCAATAGAGTTTACAAACACCTCAAACATCTAAAAAGGTGAAAAACCATAAAAACTTTAATAAAGTCAATATTAAAAAGCTACTACCAGTACTCATAATTTTTAAGAACTCTTGACAGATACTTTCTCTGCAACCAACTTTATAGCTTCAATCCTTTCATCAACTAGTTTCTGCAGCTGCTCCTCTTGTTTAATCTTATCGCTTTCTTCAATCTCAACTTCCTTAGATTCATCACCGCCACCACTTGTCTTAAACATCACAAACGATACTTCGGAATCAAACTCTGTGGGGACCTCGATGACTCGCTTCTCACTTGCACTGGTATCTTTACCTATGACATTAGCCCTGATTCGATCCAATACAATAGTCCTAAAATTCTCAAGATACCTCTCAATTGGGTCAAGAGACAAGTAGATTAGAATCTCCCAGCACTGTAGAAACTGTTTCTTGTTGATTTTAAGAGTTTTTCTCACTTCTTCAATGATGTCTGAAGGTGGGCTGAAACAGATAATTTGGGTTCGTTTGGCTAAGTTTTCTTCTTTTAGACGACTGACAACTGAGTTTAGCGAAGGTTGGACTGCTTGTAGAGCAAGTAAACGAGGTATGTCAATGCAAGCCCTAACATGTTGTAATGAATCTAGCGGCTCTTCAATTGAGAAGTCATAGACATTGTCTGCAACTGCCATATCGGTGATTACTTGAAGAAGAAAACCTCCATAGCCCTTGCGTTGGTATGGAGGGAATACCAATATCTGTCATTAATATATCCACAAAAAAAACATTTAAAAGAATTACTTAACCTTAAATGCTCCTACTCCAATTCAACTTTGGATATACTCGTGTGAAAACAGATACATTGGGCTATATAGTTATATTTTGCTGCTTACAGGCTACAGCTCTTTTATGGAAAAGCAGGGTCAAGTTGGGTTACAGTTTGCCACTAAAGGATCAAATGGTTAAAACCTAAAAAACTGAAAGGAAAAAAGTTGAAAAAGCAGGTTGAACAAGTCCAAACCACAGGGTATTCAAAATGCACAAGATCCACCAAGTCCTAAATAGTTATATTCTAAAAACTAGATTAACAAGATAACAAATCAGTGATTTAGTTGTATTTGAAATATAAAGTATTTACAAAATTCAAAAAACAAGAACTATCTTCAGAACAATGTCCTTTTTGCCCCAAACTAAAAACCACCAATGTTGACTGTTATCCAACCCGCCAAAAACACACAAGTTTTGTACCTCTGACTATTTTTTTGAAAAGGCTAAAGTTAAAATACAAAAACAAATATATAAAAAACCTCCGTTATAAAACTAAGTGTTTACAAATTACAATCTCTTAAATTGATTCATTCAGAAAATGAATCGTTGATTAAATCGTAGTTCTTATAAATCACTATGAATTTATTAACCATTTACGAGAACTGACATACCTGACCAAGTCTCAACCTGTGGCTGTCAGGATAATGGAAAAACCGGTAAAGAGCTGCAAAACCAAACAACTTTTGTGGACTGTCCGCATCATTTTTCTTCTCCACTAGAAGATAAATTTCCCAATCAGGGTCAGTAACATCAATGGGATTGCTACCTGATACAAAAACATAACCAATTTAAATTAGGTAATTAGTATTTAAATCAGCAAGAAAGAATGCAAAACCATGTAATTATTCAGTGGTCAAAAACAGGTGGAAATTACCATCAACAAGAAGAAGAACAAGTGGTACAAGTCTACAGTAGAGAAGACCCATAGATGAGCCTTCAACACGAACAACCTGATAAAGCAAAAAAAAAAAAAAAAAAAAAAAAACCACTGGTTTTTAATCATAAAAAGGGTAATATTGATCTTTTTTACTTATGAATCGGTTGAATTGGGCTGTGTTTTATCTCAAATGGGCAAAGAGAGAAGTAAAAATGATTAAATGAAGCTAAAAGAATAAGAGGTTAAACAAGTTGAAAGTCACCTGAAGTCTATTATTAATTCAAAACCTCCAAACAGTACTAAAAAAAGACTTATTTCAACCTAAACCTGTTACTGATACGAACCCAACTCTGGTAGGTGGCGGGAATTAGTTTAAACAATTAGAAAGTGGGTGGTTAATCCAAAAATTCAGAAGATGGGGAAGTAGGATTCAAACCACCAATTAGAATTAGAGTATATATATGTAGTTCTTGTTTAGGTTTAGTTGTCTTGGTGATTATTATTTGTATGTAATCTGAATTTGTAGACTGGTTCATCTTGAAGAGAACTGCAGTGTTCGTGTTTCTTGTTTAAGTTCAATCAAGCCGGCTCGGGTCTATCAGTTACCCAACCCGCTCAAACCAACGCCAGTCCTGCCCCCTTACAAAAAAGAATTAATTATTAATTAGTAGAAACCTATGGTAAATAGGACAGGATGTAATACACACCTCCAGTTCAGAACAATCCGCTTTTAAATGTCCATTCAACCCACTGCTAATTACTTTTCCATCTGAGATCATAGATCTGTAAAAAGCCAAACATAAAGAAGCGGCCAAGAAATACAAATAACAACAATAATCACGAGATTAAACTTCAATCAAAACTTCAGAAACTTTAACATACTTGACATAATTAGTTTCTGTGGAAAATGTTTTGAGGAAGTCATCTTTTGTTTCAACAAGATTATCTGCAAAAATATTCTGCAAGGAAAATATGTAAAAGTGATCAGAATTTAAAAATGAATGTTAAAAGAGAATATATATAGTAATCAAAGAACCTGGAGAGAAGCCTTAAGATCTGTGATTCCTTTCCCAGCCTTCAAAAATGACATAAAATAACAACAATTCAAAGACAAGTAGTCAGATTCACATGCATAAAGACTATCATTGAAGAAAATATGCTCATTTAATATTCAACAAAGCAAGTTACAAACACTTGTACTTACATCACATGTTCTCTCAAAAGAAATATCAGCATACGCTTGAAATGAAATGCTGCTGATCCAGACGGTTATCTGCATTATTTGTTAGAAAAATTAAATTGCAGAAACAACACCAGAGATCAAACAATATGAACCAACATCCATGTCCAATTTAAGTAGTAAACACTTTCAAGAACAGAAGAACAATAACAATAATGTAGACAATGGATGATCCAAAACCTTTAACCGGGCTACTAAAAATAACTACAATAACATTTTTTATTTCCTAAAAATTCTTCACGGTATGCATGTGTATACTCTAGCTTCCCAGTAGATACACCCATGATTGCAAAGACAGAAAAAAAGCTAATATATAAGTAAGCAACAGCCTATATGACATACGAAAAGGTTCAGAAAAAATGTCAACCTTTAACCCTTGATAGCCATATATTTTTCCATCTTCTTCAAAAAAGTTACTTAGGTCAACAGGTTCAAAGGGGAAGCTTTCTTGCGAGTCCACTTCATCTGCTCTATAAACTGAATAGACAAAAATAACATCATCTCATCTGGACTAAAAAGGACCATAAAACGTGACGAAACAAAATCCACTTTCAAATAAAAAAACCAATAATACTTACGGACACCAGATACCACCATAAGTAACACAAGTTTTAGAAACTTCTTAGGTCAAGGGGCTGTTTGGATGTGAGATTACCAAAAGAACAGTTGAAAACACATAAGTAGAATTGGGTAATTTTAGATTTACCCCAAACAAGCAATTTTCTTGCTTTTTACTTGTTTCTCTATCATCCAATCTAGCCCTTAAACATCATAAACCCCAAAAAACCACTTCAATGATAACCACTTTGCAGCACATCCAAACACCCCCAACTCAATGACTGATAGCACATAAATTCCAAACAACATACACAGAAATAAACCATAAAGCGGTAAGTAATTTCAAGCACATTTCTAAAACAAACCCTAAAACACTTGTTCCCCCAGAGAAAAAAAAATACACAAACACCAATATAAATCACTCAGCTCAATACAAGCAAACCTAATCAAGAACTCAGAAAAAAAAGCCCAACAACGGAATCAAGTGATTATAACGACAAGAAGAAAATAAAAGGTCATACCCATGTAGATTTTGATGCAATCGTTGGGTTGAACCCCTTCATCTACGAGAAAACAAAGTAAGCAGAATCAGCAAAAGCTGATAGAAATTGAAGCAATTGGCATGAGAAAAAAGAGGGGAAGTTACCGATTTTGGTGAATCCGACCTTGCGTCTCTTTTTGGGATCGGAGAGGGTGTCGGAGGAGTGATGTTTCGTCCCCATTTTTCGCAATTAGGGTTTTGACGACACGCGGGAAATTGTAGAAACGCGGGAAATGGTATGATGGAAATGGGGTGTGTTTTGTGCGCGAGTGGTCTGCCTGTGTATATATAGGGGTGAACGAAACGAAGTGTAACTTTTAAAGTTTTATATACATATTAAATAATGGGAAAGAATCGAATCGGGCGTTTGGTCTAGTGGTATGATTCTCGCTTTGGGTGCGAGAGGTCCCGAGTTCGATTCTCGGAACGCCCCCTTTTTTTTTAACTGTCTACCCGATTTCGTTGAAGGATTTTCTTTTGCTCCGGAGTTTTGTTTTGGTCTACGTCTAAAACGAGTTAATCCAAGTTCAAACTGAGTTTGTCGGTTTGATTTGCTATTATTTCCATATTCAACATAGCCCGACTAGAAAGTTGAATATGATGAAAGCTCGTCTCAAATGATATGTACTCGAGCTTGACTTGTTAGTTTTAGAGTTTAAACCAAGTTGGCAGGTTTGATTCGCTATCAGATTTGACTATTTGAGAGTTTATCGAGCTTAGTATTTACACTCGTCCTCAAGTTTTGAAGTCGATAAAAGCATGTCTCAAATAATCTCAAGCTTAAGTAATAAGTAAGCCCTCATTTTGTGGCTACGGTTGAGAGAGAACATGTTTGGACAATTTACATAGTTTGTTGCTCATTTTGTCCTGAATTTATTAGTTATAACCATTTTAAGTAAAACGTAACTTGAATCAACTCTAAAAATATGATCCTCAACTAATAACCAAGACCGGGTTTTCTTCCGTTTTCTATGCCTGTTCCACCACTTCACCATGAAGCGGGTAAAGAAACCTGTTTAAACAGTTGTATATGAATTTTTCATTAGAATGTCTCTTAAAAAATAAAAGGGTAATAGCATAAACTAAAAGAGGTGTACATAACCTGCAAATTTTGGTCATATTAACAATGTGAGCAAAAGATCACAATGATCTTACTTCTGTCAAACAAATCATGAAGGAGACGTGACAAAATCACCCTTTTTCTCTCATAAAAAACAAACAAAGTCAGTGCCTAAACTGCAGATGAGATTATTAATGTAACCAAATTACAACTGGTTTTCTCAGCTTCAAAATTTCCAACAAAGAATGAAGTAGTAAAACATTGCACAAGTTCCATGACAGAAATCATGTTTGGTCAGGACATAAATACGGCTTACGACTTCACAAAACAGGTTTTTGTTTTGTGTTTTTGTGTGTGTGTTCTTCCTTGTAATTGGTAAAAGATAGAAGTGTCAGACATGGTAACCAGTGATTGTAAAACCCCTTCCAACAATCTCTCCAGCGCAAAACCATGCAAAGCACTCCAGCCCCAACAATGCAGCAATTCCGGCTTGTTCAACATGCAAATCTTTTTTGTTTTTCCATAAATTCTTCACGTAATCGAGTTCCTTCCAGAATGATTCATTACGGCTAGGCAGGCTGCAATATGCATAAAAGAATTTAGATTTACTGATGGTTTGATGGATAAGCACATACTTTTTAAACATTTAAAACCTAAATTTCATATATTGCAACAGGAACCGTAAAGGCGTAAACCATATGTTTATAAGGAGGTAGTCTACTGTCTACTGTTTATAACTTAGAAAGACGACGAGCTTGATTTTATATGCAACAGAAACAACGATTTTGTATAGTTGTATCAGCCGAGTGCTCAACAATTTTCTAACCCCATAAATGGCTTGCAATGTACTGTGAAGTTGAATAAAAAAATACATAGGCTGTTAAAAGGACGAGGCCCAACAAATAAAACTTCAAATCGTTACTTTTTACTAGGCCCAATTTAAAACTGTGGGCTCCATTTACTGATCTCACATATAAAGCTCAAGTTCAAAATGTCATAATTAAAGTATAAAACTTATGTTTTAGTTCTCTATACAAACAAAACAGAATATAAATGTATTAAGTTGCTAGTTGCTTCAAAACCTATGTATTAAGTTCAAACTTAAGTAGTATATTTCTCGTCCAAATTCTTCAGATAATTCCTTATAGGTTGTAACTAAAAGTGAAACAAATCGTTTATAAAAGTGAACTGAGAGCTTGCAGCCTAAGAATTTTAATGGGCTTAGCGTCTTTTGTCCTCATCAAAATAATGCAGCTTTATATGCATTAACATTTTACAAGTGACAAGCTCAAACAAAACAGATTCTTGAAAGTAAATCTATATGAAATAATTATGTCAGTGGTCATAACTGCGTTACATTTGAATCATTTAATAAAGGTAAATAGGAGAGAACATGTACGGCTGATGGCACCCACAATTCCTTACGGGACCAGGTTGTGCATCATAATACCAGCAATATTAAAATTTTATTCTTAGTAACAGGTGTTGCTAATGGATCCTCTACAGAAACAACCACCACTAAAATTTATGTGTCAGTATCTTAGAGCCTGTAATTTCCTTAAACACCAGGGCCCTTAAGTCCAGCATTGGTTTAAATGCTATCAGACCAGAAAATTTATATACAAACAGAAAAATCCAATCTTGAAGGTGTAAACACAAAATTCCACAAAATGTTATTTCAGAATAAATATAAGGATAATGTGTGTGCAGGCCACCCAGGTATTCAACTAAACTCATATACTGAAACTACTATATACCCACATCCCTATGTGTTTATACCAAATCCAACATTAACATGCCAAAATATTGTAAAATGACCAAACACTCTGGCTTTTCTACACTAAATTGTTGCTTTTTTTAGATTGATGCAGCAGCATTTTTATTTTTTTTGAATTTCTAAAGGCATTTGTCCCTAGAAGCTTGTGTATTGAGTTATTGACTATGGCTGTAATACTTGTGTATTGACCATTGCTACATGTAGTACCAAATATATAGTAAAATGCTTGTGTATTATCTATGGCTAAATAGCAATTCCACCTTAGACCAAGACATAAGGTCCACAAAATTAACCTGGCAAGACGAGTGTAGAACAACTGTTTGGACAACTCATTGCATTTCTCAACAGTTGCTGGCTCTTGAACATACTGCCTGTTCTGCTCCATTAGCTGCTTGTAGTAAGCAGTTCCATGCTTGGACAAAAATTGTGACGCTTGACATGCCTTAGATTGCAATTGCTTCAGTTTTGATGCCATCCTATCTGCAATTGACACGGACTACAGTAATTTCAGCAACCAAGCATGAAACGACAAAAAGATACTTTTACAAGCAATACAAAAAATTCACCCCTTCAATGTCTAAGTGTTTAACGCCTTCAGTGCTCAAAAACATAAGGTAAACTAAAATAATGCTAAAGAAAACGATGAATTAAGATTTAAGACTGCTAGAACCAAAGCATCGTAAGCTGCAACTAATGACCCCCAAATGCTAATATCACGGTTTTCTAGTAGAACTACAGTATATATACTGCGTAAGCGTACCGATGTAAACGAGTTATTAGCAAAAACATGATTCCTCAAGTCAAGATAGTTCCTTTTTACAACCAGATAAACCAAAAGGCTACGTTTTCAGATTTAAAATAACAGCATAACAGTCTTTGCAGTATTAGTGTTGCAAAATCACTACTAACAAAAATCATGTCTCCATTCGTAACACACTGACACTCATTTAGCCATCCCTATAAATCTATATCTCTATTTCTTGCACAGTAGACCCCACTTCACTACCACTTAAAAGATCGACTTAAGAGTAATATATAGTGTAGAGAGCTCCTCAAGTTGGCCTCATATACATAACTATATTCTTAAGTTTAACAAAAGTTTCAACTGCGTCTGATGAATGCAAATTTGGAGGACTGTAGCAAGTAATCAGTTTTCAAAAACTGATACAACCCATCAGACCTAGCAGATTAGTATACCTAACAAATTGTACAGTCAAGTAATATACAAACACATTCATGCATACTCAAATTCATATCAAAATAATTCCATCAAACCCACGTGTAACCTGTCAATCGAACCTCAAACAGAAATCATGTTCAAAACTTGATTAAAACCCTAAAACGCAAACCACTGTCAGTGGCCACCAATCAAGTCGTGTCGGGAAACAGAGATTCACACATGAACTACATTCATACAACAAACAATCGTAAAAACGAATAAAATGATTATACGATGCGTCTTCGCATTAGATCTAACTTCTAAGCAAAACGCAACTGAACCACAAAAGGCGAAAAATGAAGTGAGAATAATCAGATGATGAGCAGAGGAAACAGTGTTTACCAAATCAGAAGGTGCGATTTGCTTCTCTCGACGATCAACCTGTAAACGTCTCTGAGAGAAGCTTCGGACCTGTACGCGATGTTTTAAGAGTTGTGGGGGGTGATCACAAAGTGATTTTATTCATTTTATAATAAATAAAAAACAAAAGAAGTACGTCCAACAAATCAATTTTTTAATCAACTTTTAATTTATTAATTTTTGAAAGCTAATAAGTCAATAAATATATTTGTGTAACATTAAAGAATAAGTTAATAAGTTGATTTTCAATGATTGAAAAATAGATTTTGAAAAATTAAATGAAGTTACTTTTGAAAAATTAAATGGAGTTACTTTTGAAAAATTACTTTTTAAAAGTAGTTTTTTTAAAAGTAATTTTTAAAAAATAAACAATCCCAAACACCATCTGAATCGGGGGATGTATGATTTGTCTGTATCATTTAGAAAAGTATGTCTTAATGATTCATTTATGTTTTTAATAAATAATTATAAAACATGTCGAGTGGTTAAAGTCTATCTTTTATTCTATCATACATCTTAATAACTCGGTACAATATTGTCAAACAAGCCCTAGACAAATTTCATCAGATTTTGTTATATTTTGCTAATGGTTACGTGTTTATACGTCACAAACTATGATACAAATAACAAGACTCGATAGATCTTATGTAGAATCGTTACTGTTTGTAGGGTTTGATTGGACTAAGGTACTAGGCATCGACAAGTTTTATCTTTTTCCTAAACAACATAGAGGTTGCCTCCATTCATTTGGAAAATATTACAGAATTTGAACATATTACTTAGATATATATCACTTACTAAGGTAGCATACCACTAGTGACATACATGGGCAAAACAACCAATAAGATAATCATAATGAGGTGACAAACATTAATGTAACATATATTAGGCTAACTTAGAGCAAACAAATTTTTAACATGCAGTAAAACTAAGCTAGCATATATTATGAAAAAGCATACAAAGACACACCACACGGTAAGGGTATGTTGGCATATAATATGAAAAACCATATAAAAAAAGAACAAACAACGATGTTAAAATGGCATACAAGTATGAAAGCATACAAAGATACATCATGTGACAATGCTGAGTGGGTCAGTGTGCGTGAAAGAAAATAACGATTTATAACAGATACAAAATCACAAGTTATGATAAATTGAGAAAATCACAAGTTATGTAACCACGAGACACATGTGTAACACTATGGTTACACATATTTAACTTATACAGGCTTTTAAACATTACATACATATAACTCATATTGTTTTCATTTTGTGTTTCGTCGTGAACAAATATAAACGATCCAGACAATTACAATAACATGGTATAACTTGCACATATTTCGTGAAATTAAAACACAAAGAACCTATAACTTATGTGACCGGCTATATTTGGTTTTCATAGTTATCTCATAAGTTGATGTTTTTTCTTAATCCATTGATTATTTCAACTGACATTTCAACTCATATTTACAACATGTGTATTGGGTATATAAGTTGAAAATCAAAACAATTTAAAATAAGATCAAGATTATAACACATATACACCAGTTATTAATCTTTTAGGTTCACTGGAACCAATGTGTTTTACCTAAAATAATATATTATACACGTACATTGTTGACACTAAATTAGTAATCCTTAGTTGAGCACGTGTTATCATTCCAAAATCACATTTGAAAAAGTTTAAAACTTTGAGTGGGGAATAATGTGACATGATTACACGCCTTTAGGCATATGGGCATTTGCCTATTGTGAACACAAAGCACCATAAACCACACATACACCTTAAATCTATCACAAAGTTGGCACATGACAACATAACTTTGCTCATTTGACCACCATACTCGTGCGATTTGAGCAAATGAGTTTTGTAACATACAAGGCACAACAATGTGTTTTTTGGCCTAGTTTAAACATCAGGCTTCTGACCCAAAGTGATGCTTTTTATGCTCCACCTAAACTAACAAATTGAGTAGGTTATAAATCACGTAAAACTTCATAACACAGATTTATATATAACACTTTAAAAGAATATACGAATTGACATGGTGTTACATGCTATGTGATTTCAGAAAATGTTTGTATCACACTCATATACCTGTTAAATAGTTAATGTCGTATCTTAAAACCCAGATGAAACAAGAGGTGTCAATAAGTGCATCAAGTGTATTGATTCATGAAGTTAATTTTGAACTCATGAGCTCATTACAACTTGTTTTCACATTTGTTTTATGTATAAAACTTCATAAAAGATTAGTTAATTGAGAGGCTAGACTAGTTAATTACTAGTACATCCTCTGCTACTAAATGCATTATATATTAATCTAATTAATATTTTTATAAATTAAACTAGCTTTAGTAAACCCATGTATTAGACGGTGTGAAAAAATATTAAATAGAATAAAAATTAATAATTATAAAATGATATTTTAAGATATAATGTGGTTGAAATATTCCTTATTATAAATATAATGAAAATTTTGTTTTCAAAACAATGTTTTAAAAAAATAACATTTTTAAAACTTACTTTTTATTTATAAAAAAATACTTTTTAAAAACATCAATTTTAAAATATCATGTATTTAAAAAAAAGTTTGATGTTTTAGAAAATTTTCTTATTTTATAAAACTTTAGACATAAACATTAATAAAAAAAATCTATTTCTTAATGTTAAAAAACTATTTCAATCTAAAAAATATTAAACAATAATATTAGTAATTAATGTGATTATTTAATAAGAAAGAAAAACGATAAAATTTAGTGAGAATGAATGTGATGGTGCCACATGTCACTTAAGGTGGTGGGGGCACCCACACCATACACATCGTACTACACCACATACCCACCAATCACAATTTGTCACGTCACACCATACCACATCATGCCATGTGGGGGTGGGGGTGGGAGTGTGCTCACACCGTGGAGTGTGAATACCATGAAACGGCCGAACGACGCAACGTGAGGGACTGGCGGCAATGTTGTCGCGCGGCGCTGCCTATCGCCGCGGGGTTCTGGCGTGGGCGCCCACAACCCTTATATTTAGATTTTTATTAAAATAGAAATATTGATATTTTTATACATTTCAATAAAATGATCGTTTAAAGTTTTTGGTATTTTGAAATAACCCCAATTTAACCCCTAATTGAAACCCATTCAAGGGTTGTTTCACATTTTAATTCCTGTTTAAAATGGATGCCACTTTTGAAACCCCCATTAACTCCGTCTAGCACCTGGAGCCCTAGAGGTGCGTTTAGCTTATCATTTATATGTATGACGAACCACACCAACTAATCTAGACCCTCAACTATATTAGATGTTCACAATAACCAAATATCTTTATCTCAATTGGTTAATGACCTATGATATGTAAATAAGGGGAGGTAATGAGTTTAAGTCTCACTCTGAACAAAATATTCAACGTTAAGCCATGAGGTTTTCTCAGCAATAGGTTTCCTCCTGAGGGGGTTGGGGCTGCGATCCCAGCTGGAAAACAAATAGATGAGCCCAATTAAAATAACACTTATCCCTCAAAACAGGGTCGTACATTTATCGTTAAGAAAATAAAATAAAATTGGTATTCACAATAAAGAGATACCACCAACAAACTAAATTTCATCTGGTTGGAGAATTGGAGTTAAAGTAACTAGAGCCTATTTTTTAAGAAAGAAATCAAAAGGCAAGAGTTTCCTAACATAAATTGATTTTGCGAATCTCAAATGTAAAAAAGAAAATCAGAAGATATCCGACCGTTACCATTAAATTGACTTCCCCCTTCACTTTAATACTCCATCATCACCACCACCACCATCACCACCACCACCACCACCACCACCACC
>BJCO01374286.1:0-10467 GCA_018326465.1 Flaveria floridana | reverse complement strand
TATATATATATATATATATATATATATATATATACACACACACACACACACACACACACACATATATATACATATATATACACATATATATACACATATATACATATATATATACATATATATATACATATATATATACACACACATATATATACACATATATATACATATATATATATACATATATATATAGGGATATTCAATTGAGAACCTTTAATCTGTAAAAAACTAAAAAGAAACACTTTAACTCTTGTACTATTTATTATATAAATATATCATAATGCTTGTAATTTTACTACTTTAAAGATAAACTTTAAAAAAACACCATATCTATAGTCTTTGATAATGTGCATATATGCACCCATACTGTATTGGCGTATTGCACATATGAACATTTAATAAAATTTCTAAAATAATTGAGGAGAGAGATGATAACATGAAAGAAAAGATGAAAAAATAAAATCAAACCGTCACCTTTTAGTATTATTATTTTTATTAAGGTGTTATGTGCATTGTTTATCTAGTTCTTAATAGTTTTTTACATATTGATGGTTCTCAATAAAATGTTTCCCTATTAGAATCAAATCTTGAGATGAGATTGGCATAGAAAATTGACTCAACTGGCTTAGGGCTAGTTACATATATACATATATATATACATATATACATATATATACATATATATATAAATTTATAAAATTATCTATAACATCATCTGTTTTTTCGATCTATTCGACTAGTGGACCATTAAGATTATGGGTTTAATGACAATCTGATTATAAAAACATCGCTAATAAGGCATTATCTATGTTATATAAAAGCGTGTTTTCTAGAAGCATCTCTTTTTGTAATATTAAACATAGAATGAATTATAAGAGTAAATTATTATTTTAGCCACTGGGGTTAGAGCCATTTAAACTTATCAGTTCAAAAAGGAATCTTTTGACATAGCAACCTCTAAGTTTGTTATTTGTAACCATTTGGGCACCTTATACTGACGTCGTCCAAGTTATTCCATTAACACCCATCACATGCCCCTCTCATGAGGGGCATTTCAGTCATTTTATCCTTCTTTTATAAATATAAAAACCCTTCTTGTCCTTCACAACCAGTCTATTGTTTCATCTTTTTCCCCAACCTAAACCTAAACAACAATGGTTATATGCAAATCTGGGCATCCAACTACCATTTTAATCTCGAAGACAAATGCTAACATTAGTCGTCGGTTTCATTGTTGTTCAAGACAAGTAGTTTCTTAATTTTCAAGTAGTTATTAACTTTATTACTAAAACTTCATGGGCACATTTATAGGGAAGCGGTTGTGGGTTTGTTATTTAGGCTGATCCCCCATGTGTGCAAGGTCTACTGAAATCATACCCGACTTCATGAGGACTATAAAGAATCTTGAAGAAAAAACGAGAACAATGGTTGCTGAAAGTAGAAAACTGAAATGTGCACTCATTGTGAGCTGGATCATCTTTATCATCTAATGTATCATCAGTTGAAGCAGAGTAATAGCGTGTAGTAATGCAGTGTAATGTAATGTTGAAGCGTCTTATTTTTATGTAATACAGTGTTGCACCGTTTTGTAATAAAGTTTCAAAGTTTGTGATGCAATGGTTACATAGATTGTTTTAACATATATATCATATGATTAACATGATCATACAATTAACAAGCAAAAGAAAATCATTAAGGTCATAGACAACGGGTTCATACATAAAAGTTGATCATAAAGTAGATAACATGTTCATACATCTAATAACTAAAAGAAAATTACATAACTAGACCACTATTTGCATTCCTAAAGCTGAGTTGATTGTGGAGTTAATTATGGAGTTGGTTGTGGAGTTGCTTGTGAAGCACCGCCTTGTCCCTTGCAACTTCTCTTGTTATGCCATGCTTTCTTGCAAAGACCATATGTGACAGATACTCCCTGCCTAGTAAGCTTCCCATTATTGTCAATCTTTTATGATAGCTCATTTGCTGATTTTTTCCTTACTTTCTTTGGCCTTCCAACTTGCACATGATGTTTCGGGGGGGGGGGGGGGGGGGTAGTAATGATGTTGGATAGGCAGATGGTATCCACAAGTCCCTTCTATTAATCGGGTCAATGGTGTTTCTGTAAACTTTCTTTCAGGTGTCTAACCAGTACACCTTATCCACCCAAGATTCTGGTATCCTAACTTGCAAATCATTTCTTATCATATCCCAGTTTATAGCCACCGCATGCTTACATGGCATCCCTGTTAGTTCCCATTTCCTACAAGAACAAGTACTGGTATCCATAGTCACAACACATTGATCATTCCATGGTCCACTCACCTGATACTTGTGTTGACCATTAAACATAACAATGTATTGAAAAGCTTCATTCTTGATCTGGTTAAATGTCTTTATGGCTGTTGGTGTCAAAGGACCATCGTATTTGCCAATCATCCTATTTACCACACTAATTCTTCTCATCATATACTCTCTAATAAACTCTAAACAATTGATGATTGGTTTATCTCTGTCACCTACTAGCTACTTATTAAAGACTTCACATAAATTGTTGAGAAGAACATCATACTTTGATCTACCTGTAATATATATTAAAAACATTAATACGAGACCTGGTAAACTTAGCACCACTTACCAACTTACCACTGAAATGATAAACATCAATATCTATCAACTTACCACTGAAATAGGATTTAGCCCAATGCTTAATGGGATTTAGCCCAATGCTTATATGGGATTTAGCCCAATGCTTATATCGGATTTCTTGGAACCACTTATATAAGGCTGGATCTTTGCTCTTAATTGCTTCCATATGTCTATTGAACTGAGGAATTGTATTTGCACTAGCACATTTCCACAACAAATCTTTATAAAGTTTTCCTTTTTATTTAAACTTCATGTTTTCATGGATGTGTCTGAGACAATATCTATGTTCAGGAACATGATATAAATGTTGATTGCTGGTATGATGCCCTGTAAAGAACAATAACAAGATACATTTTATTGATAACAATTAAGCAACATAAAATTAAAAGTAAATTACCTTTTGTCTATCACTAATAGAGGTGAAGTTGGAGCTAACTGATAGATCAAGATCATTCCTAAGGTTTTCTAAAAACGAACTCCAAGAACTAGTGCACTCTGCTTCAACAACTGCAAATGTTACTGGGCATTATTCCTATCAACACCAACAGCTGTTAAGATCCGGCTGGGATAAGGGCCTTTCATGAAGCACCCATCCAGACCTAAAATCTCTTTTCCAATCAATTTGAACCCAGCTTTCAAATCCCCAAAGCATATGGAGATCCTTCTAAATTGTCTTATATCACTAGCTGGATTAAATTCCCTTTCTACATCCAATTTAACTGTTGTTCCAGGATTAAACCTTTGCAACTCATCACAATAATCTTTAAGGAGTAGATATTACGCAGTGTAGTCACCATGAACTTTGTTAATAGCCATTACCTCTACCCTAAATTTAATGAGAATAGTTAAATAATTAGCTTAATTTCATAATAAAAAACTTTGTATTTAATAGTCTACCTGAATACTTTCTATAACCATACTTGAACCTGAAGCTTCTTTTGGATCTGTTCCTACAAAGCCTTTAATGGTATTTCTGGACTTGACTCAACTACTTGCTCTATCTCCTTTGTAATGTAGCTTACAATGTATAACTTCACCTCTTTAGTCTGTAGGAATTTATGTTCTTGGTGAAAAGTCTTGACCAACCAAGTATCTAGATCTCCTTTTCTTGAAATGTGTAGTGCCCTTTGGATAAGAAGCAGTTGGCTTTTTTATAGAAGATGTGGCCCCACCCATTTCTGAATACTAACTAATTTTTTTAGAATCTCTATATTTAACCCCTTCTCTTTCATCATTCTTACCAGATGCCCCACCAGAAACAAACACTGGATTTATCCCTAAGAAAAGTACTCTAAATCTACAACTTTTATTACTCATAATATGTAATTGTCTTCTACTTTGAATAGCATGGCTTTTTTATTAGATCTTCAATATCATCTTTATTGGTAAAACTTTGACCAATGAAAAAGGGAACTGCATCAACATTTGAAGACTTTTTCTTTCTTTTTCTATACTTCATGATAACTATATTTAATAAATTACCATTCTCATCTTCACTACCACTTTCAAAGTCATGAAGATCACTTTCCATATAATCCTCATCCTCACCGTCCTGTTCATGATCTTGAATATCATCAGGCGTCTTCTTCTACTTTGGGTTCTAATGAATCCATGTTAACTGATACATCCTCAACCATGTTATCATTATCTTCCATCATATCATCTTCCTCCATATTAGGACTATCATGCAACATTTCCCCTTCCCCATGTTAGCATTATCATCAATCATATCATTTTCCTTTATGTTAGCATTATTATCCATCATATCATATTCACCCATGTTAGCATAATCTTCAATGTTATAAATTGTTCATTAAAATTAAAATCCATAAAATTAAACTTTAAATTAAAATTAGCACTAACATCCATATGATCAAGCTCTTGACTAACATCCACATGATTAGGCACTTGATTATCACTAACGTTTACAACCTCTGCATTTTGTTTAAAAACATCCACATGATCAGGCTCTTTATTAACATGAACACTCTCTTCAGTTTGTAGACTAACATCCACATGATCAGGCTCTTTATTAACATGAACACTCTCTTCAGGCTCTTGACTAACATCCACATATCAATTTTCTCATTACCATGAACAACCTCTATATTATGTTGACTAGCATCCACACCATCAGCTTTATCATTATCATGAACAACCTTTACATGATCCATCCACTCTAATGCTAGTTGTTTTCTACAAGGTTTAGATCTTACCTTTAATTTCCTGGTAGAATTAGATGGCTGAGGATCATTAACCTCCTCAACTACAACACTTGACCTTTTAATGGGAGATTTGAAGTGATATCCAATGCTAAGTCTGGATGACCACTGCTCGGTATATATTTTAATAAGCTTAAACCTAGGTACTGATTTCAGAAACTCAATGGTGTCTTTGTCTGTAGCAATGGCCTTAACCCAACATTTAAGTCTATTTCAGGAATAAGAAAATGATAAACATAATTTGTTCATTTGGATATCGTATTTCTTCTATCATACCACTTAACTCAATAAGAGAAAATATGTCTGAATCTATCATATCAACATAGTCTACTTTCCCTTCAACGTATGTCCTAGCATGTTGTTTTCTGATAAACACTCTACCATGGTTGATCTTTAGCGAGAAAATATTTTCATTATCCCCTTATAAAAACAAAACCAATAAAACCAATCGGCTTTAAACACAAGAAATCAATGCTAAGTTCAGTGATAATATGATGTTGACGACTCACCGTATACTTCAACTGGATCAAAATCATGTGATTCCTCATGTATCTACCATAGTTATGGCACCATTGTGATCACAATCTTCGTTGTTCGCGTGTCAAGTGTGAAGGGTTCAGTTTAAGTTTAACTAAAGAAGTTGATCACAAAAGAGGGATAAAATGACTGAAATGCCCCTCATGTGAGGGGCACGTGATGGGTGTTAACGGAATAGCTTGGACGACGTCGGTACAAGGGGCCTAAGTAGTTACAAATAACAAACTTAGGGATTGATATGTGAAAAGATTCCTTATGGGCTGATATGGTTAAACGGCCCTAACCACAGGGGCTAAAATAGTAATTTACTCGAATTATAATAATTATTATCATCAACTATTGTTAAATGAAATTTGCAAATAGAATAAAAATAAAATTTTAAGTATACTAGAATATCAACTTTACTTAATACATGTGGTGACGATAGTTCTTTTTAGATCTTAGATATATTCTACTGATCGAATAGTTAGGTCATGATAATAAATGGCGTGTCCCACAACCAAAAGGTTCTGTCACAGACATAGGCTCTTGACCTAAAACTCAACTCTATATCTTTTAATTTCATCCAATAATTCAATTTAGTCTTTTAATATCCGACCAGTGGATCCATGTATTTTTTTTATGGGACCATGGAACCAACTATAAGGATAAGGACAAACCATTCGTGTTATTAATATCTGAATTTAAAGAAGTTATTAAAATATTCACATGGTATTCCCTACAATATATTTGGATGAAAATTCATGAGTGAGAGGTTAGTATAATGCTATTGTTTATGGGTTAGTGAGTGTGATTATAAAGTGTTTCAACGTAAGTAGCGGGTGTGACCACACACACTTACTAAAGGTGTGTAAAGATGTTTGTTTAAATAAGATACTTTATTAAAAAAGACTATGAAGTGTAGAGTTGTGGTTAATGTGTTAAAATAAAAATAAAAAGTACAAAAGATGCAAACCCTTATTCTATGCTTGTTAGCAGGCTCACGCCTCCATCCCATGCTAATTTCATACCCTAGTGGGTTGGCATTTGCACCCTCGCTTCATAACACACAACCTAAGTCATGTAAGTTAATAATCTCTTCAATACCTCCACAATTTTCCCCACCAAACATGATGTTCAAAGTCTCATTCAATAAAGTACCATAACTCAACACATCTAGACGTATCCTTATCTCGGATATGCGATTCAATAATCCTTTTTCTATCTGATTCACTACCGTTAACACAAAATTTTGGTATTGTCATAAGTCTTAATGTTTACGGAAACACCCATAAGTCTAAAGTTCTAAGAAACCAAATGCACAAGGTTAAATTGATTAAATCTCATTTTTAACACATTACATGGAAGGAAAAACTTTTAATCCCATAAATAAACTTTTAAGTTTCAAGTCTATACAAATTAGTTTTTTAATAACAATTCCTAAATATTTTTTAAAATAAAATTTATCACAACCTACGCTCTACGATTTTAAATCCAACATCTTGGTTGTAAAGTAAATCACTTATTATAAGATTGTCATCTTGAGAACTAGTATGTCTATAAGTGATGAATTTTTTTTTTCAAAAAATCAATATCACTTTAAAACAATCAAACTAATAAAATTTAAACATGACACATAGTAAACACATACACGTTTTACATATCATAAGTAGACATGATCATCCCTTCACTGTTGATAACTATTTTTGTGATAAATCAACTATATGGATAATAAAAACCTTTTGCTAATCCGAGCCATCCAAATGAAGATTCAATGTAAAAACATCTAGAACACCCACGATAGTAGAGAACTTAATTGGTGATATGACATTACCCCCGCTCAGTCTCATTCTTGGCCCATTCACATATCTTAAAAACACACTCTCTTCCCCCTCTCCCTCACAAGTCACAACATTCCATTCTTGTCATGAACCACTCCATCAAGAAATAACACTAAAAACTGCTGCATCACCCTAAAAGCGACATGCATAAACATTATTGGGATATACTAGTAGATTCAAGAAAATCTCTATATGAAACATCCATATAAATAGTTATTTTGAAGCGGAAAATATTGATAGGAATTTTAATTTAGTCTGTAATATGATATCTCATCGAAGTAATGTGATCAATGACGCTCTTAAATTCACTTTTTTGTCAAGAGTAATCTTACTTTAATGGAGAAACAATTTTATTCACCCTTAATGATAGAAAACTTACTATAAGTAGATGTCATATCATTAAAAAATTGCATGTCACGTCAACAATATATAGAGAGAATCATCCGTTAAAGTAAGATTGCTATTGACTGTAAAAACAGAAGTTATGAGCATTACTATCCAAATTGTTACTATTAATTATATTATAGAATTTACAAAGAACAACCTCTACGACTCTATTCTTTTATTGGCTTGAGTTTCTCTTTTTTATGTTTATTTTTACGGGCACTATAAGGCTTCTGTTCACCTACAACCCTCATCTAAAATAATCTTTTGCTTACCTAGAACTCTTATAACATGAAATGCACCGTTGGTCTATTTATCTTGTAACCAAATTTCTCAAAAGTAAATGCCTATCTTAATACAGATACTTATAAACCAAACAACAACACTTGAACAAACAAACATCATCCACATAATTTTAAATGAAACAGCATGAACGAAACGGACCTTAAAATTTTAAATGAAACAGCATGAACGAAACGGATCCTAAAAACCGCGTGAGTTTAAACTCAGTATTAAAAACGATTCAAAAATTTTTAATTATCAGGGCACTCGAATTGGAAATCGAGGAAACTACCCAAGAAGATGAGCTGGCACCCGGGAAAAAACAAAAATACCACCCTGTAACCAGTGAAGAAAAAAAGACTTCAAAGTTCGGACCAGAGAATTTTCACCGTTTTCCGCTTAAACACGAAAAAAATCAAAGAAAGCCCGGAGTTTTTGACCCGAGAAAACCCAATAAAATCCACGCCTAGTGTTATTTGGAAAAAAAGGGGTAAAACAAGAGTTAAGCCTTCAACCCTATATCATTGTCAATTTCAAGCCCCACACTCACCAAACCCTCGTCGGAGAAAACACGATCAATCTCCGGCGACACTCAAAGCTTCAACAATCACCACGATCACCACCAATGGCGTCATCCAGCAGCGGATTAACCTTCAAGCTCCACCCACTAGTCATCGTCAACATCTCCGACCACCACACTCGCGTCAAATCACAGTCTCAACCACCCACCGCCACCGCCGGCGACACCGCCTCCAGTTCACCGCCTCCTAGGGTTTTCGGTTGCGTCATCGGAGTTCAAAAGGGACGCACTGTTGAAATCTTCAACAGCTTTGAGCTTCTCTACGATCCCTCCACTCATTCGCTCGATCGGTCGTTCCTCGAGAAGAAACAAGAACTATGTGAGTTTGTATAATCGCACATGTTTATGTAGTCAATCGCATAAATGTTTTGTTTCTTAGGTAATCGGATTCTAGGGTTTTGATTTCGGATTGTTATGTTAGGGTTTTTGTTTTTGTAGGCTGATTGATTGTAGAGTTTTTTTTTTGTGCAATAGATTGATATGTGTGTTTGTATGTGGGACAGATAAGAAGGTGTTTCCCAACTTCTATATCCTTGGGTGGTATTCTACAGGTGCGGATGCGGAAGAGTCTGATATGCATATACACAAAGCTGTGAGCATTGCTCTTTAAGGCTGTGAAGTTCTAGATTTGTGAGATGTTATAGCATTTGATGCATCTGTGTTTTTTAAATCGGTTGATTATGATAATGTCTAATGATCATTTATTTGAGGATGTTTTAAAAATAATATTTAGGGACCGAATTTATTCGTTCTTGGCATGCGGCTTGAATAAGAGGAACCAGAACTAACTTAATAATTGGACGTTCTATTCATAAGTTAATTTTGTTAAGTCTACCTGTAACAGTTTTGATATTTTCTTTCTTTTTCTCTTTTCAAAATTCATCTATTTTTATATGTTGTTAACTGAGTTATACATGTGTATCTTTAGTTGTGCAAAGTTCTTATTTTCCCCAAATATAGTTATTTTATACGTTACAAACGTAATTGTTGTATTTGTAATAAAATGTGCATCTTAGGTTTTACATGTTCTAATCCCATATAAGCAAGTATTAACTCTTAACCACAAATCTTTTAATAGTGATATGTTAGTGGAAAATAGTTTCTTTAAAATGGTTCTTTAATTTACATGCTTGAACCTGTTTGAAGGCTGCCTTTCATGTGATAAAATCTGCGAAAAGAATAATTATTTCGTTAACTTAGCTAATGATGATGGTTTTGTTGCAACAGTTGATGGATATCAATGAAAACCCTGTGTATGTTCTTTTGAATCCGTTGATCAATCATGCACAAAAGGATCTCCCAGTGACAATCTACGAAAGCGGTATGTTATCTAATATTATAACCTCCTAATGCTTTATATATGATTATTTATTGATTTTGTTCTGCTGATAGTACTGCATACTAGTGTCATTCTTTTATGCTCTTATTGAAGTGTTTATGAAGTGTCTTAGCTGGCCACATATTTTTAAAGATTATGTAACTTAAATTTTCTATTCTTAGCATCTTTGTTAGCCATGCGCCCATGTCAAGTTTGCCTATAGTCCACCTTCGACAGTTATGTCTGTCATATACTTTCACCAAAGGGTGGCAGGCTACCATTTTGGTCTTTTTAGGCAGTAGACTAATATCAGTGTACATGATCCGTCATTTGTAATGATGCTTTGAAGGACTTTTTTTTTAAAGTTGAAAGATGACTAGTTGATGAAAGGTCTGAGGTAGTAAGCCTATTTGTAGTGTACTTATTAAGTCCATGTTTTTTGGTATTGGATCAACACGCATCTTTTTGTTAGGTATCTTTACGCAGCGGAAATAAACAGATTATTATACGCACGCACACGAAAGCAATAAGAACACGAGAATTTATAGTGGTTCGGTCAAGATGACCTACGTCCACTCTCTGCAACTAGGTATTTTATTAAGCTCAAGGGACAAGATTACAATACAATGACATGTTCTATATATAAGAATAATTAGGGTTTTAAGAAGCTTCAAT
>BJCO01374285.1:0-12081 GCA_018326465.1 Flaveria floridana | reverse complement strand
AATAATAATAATGATGATGATAATAATAATAATAATAATAATAATAATAATAATAATAATAATAATAGTAATAATAATAATAATAATAATAATAGAAATAAAATTTATAAATAAATATTATCTTATTTGAATACTTAACTATAAAAATGCCAAATACTTTTATAATAATAGTGATAATAATAATCTATATCTATATTATCTATATCTATACTATTATATAAAATATCTAAAGATGACATACTTGTAACTTTACTTAAAATTTAAGTCACCTAATATAATTTTTTAAACATCAGATACAAGTGCTATATATAGTAGTTGCTAATGTATCCATAATTAATAAATTTCTCTCGATTAATATATTATTAATATATAATTATTTTAAGTATTATTTTATTTATAATATTTTAAATTAATATTATATATATCTATTATTTATATTTTATAACTTAATACTATTTGATTCAAGTATTATTTTATTTAAACACTTAAGTATATAATTACTAAATATTTAAATATAATAAAAATAATACCTAAATATATCGACGTTTAAGACATGTCGGAAAAGAGGCTTGATAACACCCGTCGTATCACTAAATATTTACATGTAATAAAAATAATACCTAATATTATTTTTTAAAAATAATATCTAATATTATTTTTTAAAAATAAGATACAATTTCTATATACAATAGTTCATAATGTGTCCATAGTTAATAAATTTCTCCCAATTAATACATTATTAATATATATTTATTTTAAATATTATCTTAGTTATGATAAATTAATATTAAATGTATATATATAACTTAATACTATTTGATTTAAGTATCATTTTATTTAAACACTTAAGTATATAATCACTAAATATTTATAAATAACAAAAGTAATACCTAAATAACGTTTAAGACATGTTGGAAAATAGGCTTGATAAGACTCGTTGTATCACTATATATAATAAATTAAAAAATTATGAGTAGTAAAGGTGTAGCTTTCTCAATATTATCATAATAATTTTCTTTTTCTTCAAACTAATAAAAACCCTAATTTTTTTTTACAATTTATGTTTAAACATTTAAGGATTTTTGAAACTAAGCACAACACTTTCTTTATCTTTGTTTTTTTTTTCAAATTGATACATACTCATTTTATCTTTTTTAGAATTTTATATTTAAGCATTCGAGTTATGTTAAATTTACATTTAATCACCTAATTTTTTTTTAAATTTTACATTTATGCTTTCGAGCTGCATCAAAATTATATTTAATCACCTGGACTTTTTTTAAAGTTTTATACTTAAGCCTTGGAGTTATTTCAAGTTTTCTTTTAACTAATTTACAATATAGATCGTTTTATATGCAACTTTCAAAATTTTCTTTTAATCAAGTAACTTTCAAATTTTCTTTTAATCCTATAGGAGAAATTTTTATTGGGGTTCTATCGGTAACGAAAAGAAAATATCATGGGTCTCATGGAGTAAGATGTTAGCATCAAAAGATCATGGTGGTATAGGCATTGGGTCTATTCAAGCTGCAAATTTAGCTCTTCTACTAAAATGGATATCGAGGTTTAAGTCATATCCTGAGTCAATGTGGGTAAAGGTAGTCAAAGCAATACATACATCTTCAAGAATTTGGAAACAATTCCCATGTAACAAGACCATCCCTGGCCCATGGAAAAATATTCTCAGAGCTGTAGACGACTTAAAAGTTCTAAATATACACTGGCACTATCAGTTGCGATGTAATGTAGGAGACAGAGCTGTAGCGATGTTTTGGCTAGATAATTGGCCGGGAAAGGGATATTTTAAAGATATGTTCCCAGACCTTTTCTAGTTGGAGACAAACAAATCATGCTCGGTTTCTGATAGAATTTCTCCAGGAGTATCTCACAATATTATATCTTGGAATTGGCGCGAAAGACCATCCCGAGTGGAATTGCTTTCTCATAAGGATACCTGTGAAAGTATTATTTTTGGCACAAACATTCTTTTCTTAGCAAGAAAAGACACCTGGGTCTGGGGGAATGCATCTCAAGATATCTTCTCTGTCAAAAATTTAAGAACCCAAATTGAAAATACTCTTATAACAACCGATAATGTAAAATTCCCTTGGATTAGGCTGGTTTCCTTAAAAGTAAACGCCTTTACATGGAGAGCAAGAATGAATCGCATTCCGTCAATTATTAAGCTTGCGGTCTCACGGCGTAAATGTTAATCCGACTTGCCTTGCATGCCAAGACCATGATGAATCGGCTGATCATCTTCTAATCAGATGTCATAAAGCAAGTATGGTTTGGGAACAAATCTTTTCCTGGTGCAAGTGCCCAAAAGATTTAATATATACGGTTGACGATATCATCCATATTCATGAATCTTGTCCTTTACCATAAAAAAAAAAGAAATTCTGCATGCCATCTTTTTATCCTCCCTATGGTGTATCTGGAAATCACGTAATGGAAGTATCTTCAACAAACATACAAAAGGAGTGGAAAATATCATGGGGGAGATTAAACTAACATCATTCCTCTAGATAAAAATCAGAGACAAATTTGATGACTTAGAATGGGAGTCATGGTGCTCATTCTCCCTCTAGGTAATCAATGAGGAGCACAAGGGGGTCTAAGGATCAAGGTGGGCATTTTTCGGAGCAAAATCAACAGACTATTCATTCGGTTTGTCTTGATATTATAGGCATGTCTATGTGTGTCTTGGTGTTGGGTTCAGTGCCGAGGTGGGATGGGGGTGTAGCGTGTGTTTGGTGTGTGTCTTATAAACTTACATCCATACAGTCAAGAGACTGCTTTAAGTGAGTGTGGAATTATATGGTGTGTCTTGATGTAGGTCAAATAATGGGGGGGGGAGGGGGAAGGGAGTGATGTGTCTTTCTAGTGTATGTCTATAAATTTATAGTTATGATTCCTTTAGCTTGTGTCTCGGCAATGGCCTCTTTCCTTCGTGTTATAATAAATGTGGATGTGTGTATCTTTTTTCAAGGGTTTGATCCACATTAATTCCGGGGGGAACTATTTAATCCATATCAAAGCTAATGTGTATGCAGGAACCTTTTTTGGTGTGGGCATGTCTTGGTGCTAGGATCTCAACATCTAATTTGGTGTAGAATCTTTGAGGGGGGGGGGGGGGGGGGGGGGGGGAGGTAGTGTGTGTTTGGTGTGTGTTTACGTGTATCATAAATGTTAGAAATTGATGTAATATCATATATTATCCTAGATGTTGGATCCTGATTTGTTCGTGTCTTCTTTTATGAGGTGTGTGTTTCCTTTTCTTCTGGGTGGGATAGGACTTTTAGAAGGCTACAAATAAGATCTAATAACTGAATACATCTTGAAATCTCAACATCCTTTGAAATCCTTTCCTAGATTATCTAGCTGTTACAAATTATATTGTGTATTTGGAGGGAAGAAGGGGGGGAGGGTTGCCTCTCATTTTGGTGTGTGTAAGTTTGGTGGCTGCTCTCAATACCGAGCATGGGGGAAGGGATATGGAGTGAGTTCGGTGTGAGTGATCGAATAGTGGGATATGATATCTGGTGTAGGGGTCGTATATGTTTTCGTGCTCTCGATTTTGAAGGCCTTTCTTTCGTGTGTATTTCTTCGGGTGTGTGAGTTTTTCTTTTCCATGGGGGTTATGATCAATTGCATCCTATATACTGTTCTGGCTCTCGAAGTCCTTCATCAAGTTGCTGCTAAAACAAATAGCGGGATGTAATATCCATGATTGCTGCAACATCAGATCAAATGCGGATTGTTAGAGCATTGGCAGGGCCGGTTAACAAATGTATGCTTCCCGGCTTGTATGAACTGGAGGTTGAATCAAACAATACTACTAAGAGGACCTGACCCAAGATCCAAGAAAAGAACCAACCTAGACTACTAGTTGCACATGGATTGGATAATCTTTGATTCTACAACAGGTTGACGGAAAAATTCGTAGGTTTGAGGTGCTGTAGGCTATTAATGGGGATGAAAAATGTTGTTCGATTTTATTGTATTAATCGGTAGCCTGAAGTAGTGTTATTGAGGAAGGAAGGCCCTACTCTATTATCATTTTAAAATTTTGGTTTCCTATTGTGCCTTTATCAATATATTTCTTTGATGGCTGTAAAAAAACAATAATAGAACTCGTTTTATAATATTATCACCGTTCCACGAAAAGATGTGTCAATATGTGCACCACACAACTCGTTTATTAAAAAAACCTAATAATTATTTTATATTAACTTTTAGCCACATGATTAACATCAAATACTAAACGTTAATCCAAAGTAGATATTTCCATGAAGTCATACGGTCTCCGGGGATTTGGTCCAAGATAGATACGTAAACCAATGCTCAAAATACCAAATGCCCCTCCAACAACTCAATTATTACAACATTCTCCCTCCATATATACTCTACGGTTAACTCATGCTGATATTTTAACATCACCTCCAACGCTCTCACCGGCGATATGTTCTCCGGCCAAATCTTCAGGTTCATACTTTCATCTTCAACTCATCTGAATTCTTCTTCGTTATTACTTCACCGTTCGTTGTATCTGTTCGCGATTGTTGTTTATTTTACCGATCTGTACGCTATGCTGTTCAACATGTATTTACGGCGATTATAATGTGTTTGTGTGCGTAGATCCGGTAGATTGTTGGATTTCGCGTTCAGAATCGGTTATTTTAACTGTATGTTCGATGAGATTTTGTTATTTGTTTAGTTGTTTGACTAATTTATGTAGTGTTACTGTTTCGGATGTAAGAATTTCGGATTGATTTGTATGTCATTACTATTGTCGTTCGACCTGAGCGGCTGAGCATGTACACATATTTTTTAATCTACGCTAGCGATTCCGATGTAAAATTGTTTGAAATGAAGGAATTAGAAATAGATTAATGTTGCTGCTAAATTGGCCTCAAAATCTGTAGTTCGGAATTTATGGATTTTGCTGAAGTTTACTGAGTTGCTTATCCTTTGGGGAGATGAGTACTTTGCTAGGTAGTGTATTGTTGAGATGTACGTTATTATGAGGACTGATAGATGTCTTCTGTTACCTTTTAGGTTGAATTTGTCGAATTAATCGTATGCTTCAAGTACTTCAAAGAAAAAGAGATTGACATATCTGAACAAGTTGGCTTGGGGAAACGCTAAGAGTTTGTGGAGATGCATCATCTAGCATTCAACTGAGATGAAGAACACTCAGGTTCCGTTTTTGTATGGGTGATGATATATCCTACTGCTCCCAGTTCATCCTCCTAACCATAAAACAAATGAAATGAGGAATGAGAACCGAAGTTAGGAGGATGTAACATTGGCCTTTTTGTATTACCTAGAATTGTTAGGTGCTGGTACTTAATTGTTTGATTAGTATGAGTATATAGCAAGAAAGTTAATGGGCCAAACTTACCTTTTGGCTGGGAAGTTTATGAGGGAGTAAGATGAAATGTGTAGTTAGTTAGTCAACCAGTTTAGTCTATATGGTTTCTTGTATCCCTATGTAAGCACTATTATTTATTTTATGATGTAGTAACTGTAGTTAAGAAACCATGCAGGAATCCAAGAAGACACCAGAGGTACAATCCTTAACACAAGTTTCACACGAGTTGCAAAGTGACCAACATAACAATGCTACAGACACTCCGGTTCCTGACACCGGTTCAGCCTCCATTTCAAGCAATGACAACAGAAAAGTTTCTAGGGAAGATATTGAACTTGTAAGGAATATTGTCAAGTCTTTATGTGTATAAGTATGTGCTATATTGTTATAAAACCAGTTTGGATTGCTGATCTGATTTTATCATTTATTATTGTAGGTCCAGAACTTGATAGAACGATGTTTGCAACTGTATATGAACAGAGATGAGGTGGTGAACACTCTACTAAATCGTGCGAGGATAGATCCTGGTTTTACAACTTTAGGTGCACAACTTTCGAACTTCCTACAAGTAGCATACTAGCATACAATTTTGGATTGTATTTAATTCGTTTTCTTATAGATTATCAAATTTGATAGATTACAAAGATACTTGTTTAAGTTTAAGTAGCACTCGATATTGACTTTTGGAAGACAGTTTGGCAGAAATTGGAAGAAGAAAATGCAGAATTTTTTAGAGCCTATTACATAAGGCTGAAACTAAAGAAGCAAATCATCTTGTTTAATCATTTGCTTGAACACCAATATCATCTTACAAAGTATCCAATGCATCCGAAGCTTCCTCTAGCTCCCATACAAAATGGCATACATCCCATGCCAGGTAAAATCATGCTTGATTAGACACAATCAAACATAATTAGCATATCAAATATTATCATTACTATCTAATGCCATTCCTTACAGTACAGTTAACAACTTACCGATGGGATACCCTGTTCTACCACAACCTTCAATGGCGGCTACAGGTCAACCTCATATGAATCCCATGGGCATATCCAACTGTCATGTGGTCAATGGAGTCCCCGCTCCAAGCAACTTCCATCCTATGAGGGTGAACTCTGGAAACGAGTGAGTTCATATTAATTTCTTTTCATTTCTTTTGAACTTCAATTTTTAACTTTTTAAATATTGTCATTCTTGCAGAAGTATGGGGATGGATGATAATGCAGCTGATGTGGCACCTGCTATTCCAGGGAATGGGGCCATTTCACCCATGTCAGATTTGCCTATGAGTCCTACATCAGTGGCATCCAGTGGCCATTTCCCCTTTACTGCATCTGAAATATCAGGAATGGGAGTTGACACATCAGCTCTTGACACGGCTTTTCCATCTGATGTGGCAAGTTCTGTTGGGTTGCATTTGCCACCTGATAATGGAACGTCTAGACCTTTTGGTAACATCCCTTGGAATTTTAGCCTTTCAGATCTAACAGCAGACTTGTCGAACTTGGGAGGTACACTCATCACTAATCTACTTCTTTGTAAATTTCTTCTTTTCATTTTTTTGTAAAATTTCATTTTTCTGATTGAATTGTTTTCAGATCTAGGAGCTCTTGGAAACTACCCTGGTTCCCCTTTTCTGCCATCTGATTCAGATATCTTACTTGATTCCCCTGAACAAGAGGACATTGGTACGGGCTCTATATTTCTGCTTTTATGTTTGAAATCTTGATCCTAATTTAACAATTTCTATCTTTTTTTCCCTTAGTGGAAGAGTTCTTCGCTGATTCTGTGCCTGGACCGCCATGCTCCAATTCTGATGACGAAAAATCCTAATTAAGGTTAGATACAAACTATCGTCTTGGAGAAACTATTTGAGATATAAACATGATTATGTACAATAAAAGGTTACACAAGGAACTTATATGTCCATTTTATTAAATTCTGGATCTTATCATCCACCCTTAAAGCTTATTTTATGGAACTTTTAATTCCTTTTCAGCTCTAGCAGAATCCAAATGAACATTTAATCAGGTTCATATATCTAAATACACAAGATCAAATTAGGAATGTGACTCTGAACAACTTAACTAGAAACCCATTACTACCTTCTCTATATACATAAATAAATCAACCAAAAACTGATATCCTCAACCCTCCTCCTCTGCCACTGTGTTAAGCATACGACCATCTTGTGGGCTGAACTCTACCGATGAACCCGAAAGATCTTCATCAACAACCCCAACGATCGTCTCCAAGACCTCAGCCATTGTAGGTCGATTCTCAGCAAAATGGGACACACATTTAAGTGAAATGTTTAACAAAGGGAAACCAATCATTCCAACCTTTGCAATCTCTTTATCAAAAACTTCTCCTGTCCATTCTTCTCTAACCATCGCCTTCACCCACTTCGGTAGATCTACTCCACTGTTGTCCACTAACTTTCCCGTTAGCAGCTCCAAAAGAATCACCCCAAAACTGTACACATCACCTTGTTCTGATAATGATCTCTCAGGGGCTGTGTAACCGTTGGATGTGAACAAGCAGACACTCTTTGGATCAAGCAAATTTGAATACCCATACTCACTTATCAACGGTTCTTCATTTTCACTTAGAAGAATGTTAGAAAGCTTTATATTCCCATGGGGAATAATCTCCGAGTCTTTAAAGCTTTTGTATATATGATCCAAACCCCGTGCTAGACCAACTGCTATAGACAAGCGAAGTTTCCAAGGGAAATCCTGTTTCCCCTCCACATACCCTGCACATAACATTATATTGATTTAGATAATATAACTTTCACCATTTTTTTACACGAAAAAGATCACCATATGATGCTTGGTGGCTTACTTTCCATGAGGGAGAGAAGGCTGCCTTTATTCTGATACTTATAAATTAACAGCTTTTCTTCTCCTTGACAACTATAAGCTACAAGAGGTAGAATGTTCGGATGGTTTATTCTCCCGACTTTCTCCATCATGCGAGCAAATTCTTCATTCGTCACCTGTAATTTCTTCAATCTTTTTACTGCATACGAACCATTGTTGTTAATCTGAACTCTGTAGAGGCTGCTACAGAAGTTTTGGCTCCGCATATCAGCCCCAGCATCAAGAAGGTTTTCCAGTTTAAACTGATGCTCTTCTTCCACAAAGAAAACAAGATCTTGATGTCTTTCTTCCTGTTTGACTTCCGCCATGCTCGTGATTACAGAAGTTTTAGGGGGAACCTGGATATTATTCTTTGGGTTCTTTTCTTTCTGTAATGATCCTTTCACCTTCACAATCACCACACAGGCAAGTATGCCAAGCAATACTACTGCAAGCACAAGCTCCACATAAAACAAAGTACTATGTGTTGTTCCTTTTGGATGATACGCGCTACGTGCTGGTGGCGCAGCTGCAGCATCATTTTCTGCTACTGATGAAAGATCCTTCCTACTGGTGACATTGACAGATAGAGCAAAAACTGTTAGGGAGAACAATAATCCCCGCAGGGTCGGGTCCATATTGCCACCCATAGTCGATATCTTGTAAGACCTCACAATGGCTTTGGTTTTCTGAAACAGGTAGTTTGTGTTGATGTAATTGTTGCTACTAATTCGTTATCAAGTGTTAAATAAAGACAGATCTTCATAGTTTCCAAAGTACTCACAACAAGAATCTAACAATCTTTGAGACAAACGATGTCCATCTTAAACCTTTTGGTTTTTGCACTCTGTGACTAGATTAGCCCTTTAGAAGTCATGTTACGTGCAGTTTAGCTGTTTACGCAGGGGCATTATCGGGATTAGAAAATGTGTTTGCATTGTTTTTTTAGATAGGAATCATGCAAAATGCTGGTGTATGCATACAGATCATACGGCAGAAACAAGGAAAACTGCTTAGAATATTACATGGATGTCTTAGTAGAATTATTATTCTTCGATGAAAACAAGAATCCAGATTGAAAATTATTATGGAAACAATGAAACTGGAGTACACATAAAGATGATAATAACCTTATAAGGAGTGGTGTAGCGTTATTTTTTTTATTGGGGGTGTTAGATTCGAAGTGTGTTTTCAATGGTTTTCTGTTATAACCTTTTGAAGGTCATTTGTCCGGCGTAAGCTGTGATTTGCCTGATTGCGAAGCGCTATACATGATCCGTCCCTCTAAAGCGAAGCAAGTTGGCCGGTTTGGCTGGTTTAGATTTGACCGGCTTTGTTTACTATGCGGTTTCATGATTTGGCGGTTTAACGGTTCAGTTTAGTTTGAAACTTGGAATCGGCCGTATAAGCCATTTAACTTTATTTTTAAACTTATATATGTTTTTTAATTTTAGAATGTGTAGTTATGATTATGTATTATTATCACGAAAGTGACATGTTTGGGTAATCACAAAAAAAAAATTAGCTTCAAACAACATTTACAAAAACACAAATAGGATAAACTCATTTATACGTTGGTTTGACTAGTATATTTTATCTGAAAGGTTTCTAATCATCAATTACACTTGAACAGGGAGGATTTTAGTGTTATTAATTTATTTAAGAAAATTGAAAAAATATTCCCTGTGATTTGATCACAATATAATTTTGATTCCTAAATTTTAAAAATTACAAATTTAGTTCAAATATTTAAGAGTTGATTACAAGTTTATTCCCCACTGTTAGTGTTTGTTAATTTTTAACGACCTGAAAACTAAATCTACAATATTGGTGGTAAGTTTGAGATCTAGACGTGCTTGGATTCAAAAAAAGTCAAAATCACGCCTCTGCTACTGAAAGTGTGATAGTTGACAAAACCATTGTTGTTAGGACCGGATCGGACCGGCCGGTTCAACCGGTCCGACCGGGAATCGGCCACCTAGCCGGTCCGGTCCGCCGTGATTTGTTTTGAAGTGGTCTAACCGGCTGGTGGTCGGACCGGGAAACCAGACCGGTTCGGACCAAAATTTGATTTTTTTTTATTTTTATGGGTAAAAACGGGGTGTTTAACCATAAATTAGTATGTTAGATATACAAATATAGTTAAGTTTAATATATAACTATAAAATATATATATATAAATCATATATAAATAACTTATATTTGATTATATATATAACTATATATATAATATACTATATATAATTATGACGTCATCCGTTTCTTAAATCCGGTCCTACCGGTCCGGCCACCAAACCAGTAAGACGTTCGGTTTGACGTCCGATCCGGTTCTGAAAACATTGGACAAAACGTAATGCGTGTAACACTTTTTGCTTGATTATAGTTGTATTTTAACTTTTAAATTAGTAGTATCTAAGGCTAAGAAAATGATTAATTTTGTTATGCGTTTTCTTCCAAGATATGATTCATTATGTGAAACTTTAAAAGACGAATATCTAAATATGATTGGTGAAGTTAAAAATGCTATGTTGTTACTTTTATGCAGTCACATACAAAGAAGCATTTAATGTTTTCAATGGTTTAGCTTTCGCAGAAAGACCCTTCCAAATGAGTCAAAAGAATCATGTTTAAATGGTTTTCATTGTTTTTTTATCTAAAAAGTGATGGCTTTTTGTGATGTTCATATTTGTTTGGTATGTGGAAATTACCTCTGATCGATAGTTCACAGGATGCTAAGATGTAACAACCAAATAAACATTTTTATACGACATATGTAGTTTATGTAACTGGGCATCTGTTAGATCTAATATTATTGCACATAAATTTTACTTATATATAAAATACAGATCTCCTTCTGCAACACGAGGGGCAACTTTCGTGTTGAAAACCGTTCAATTTCATGTTTTTATTTTTTGGGTTTGGACTTTCACAGGGTTTTTAAATTTTTCGGTTTAGGCATGACATGGACTTATCAAAAATAAAAATTAAAAAGTTTCAAACATTTCTCTTTTTCTGTTTATTATTTTTATAACCTTTTTACTTTTTAAATTTGATTTTTTTAACCTTTATTTTATCTAACAACACTACAAGAAAATTACCCTTTTGCGGCGATATATATCGTCGCAATAGGTTTAGTTCTCGTCGCAATATGTTTTTTGCGACGAAAATATCGTTGCTATATAGTCGCCGTAAATAAATGGTCGCAAAAGGTTTATTGCGACGAAATTTGCGACGAAATAAAAAAAAATTAAAAAACATTGACCAAATTTCTTTTTGCGACGAAAAATCGCCACAAAAAAACCTTTTTTTTAAAAAAAAAATTATCCATTTTCTGCAATCCACCCAGGTATCCACCCATGTATCCACCCATGTATAGATAATATATTGCAATGAAAGAAAGATCAAAAATCAAATAAAGATACTAGTGATTTAAGTATATACCTTGTTCCATCTTGGAGCATGAAATTCATCCACTTCAACCAAACTGGCATTGAAGCTGCAACCAAGTTCTCATCCCTTAGATTGATCTGCCAATCTTTACTGAGCTATATATCAAATAGAAAAGGAATACCAGGAACTTACTGTGTGGTATAATAAAGCCCCCAAATGACAATGAGAGCAATATTGCTATGCTGCCTGCTGTTGTAGCACCAACCACAGTTTGGAAAACTGATGCAAAGAATCGGAACATGGCAGCTGATGTGAAATGTATCGCCAAAAGTAGCACTAGCTGGCGGAAGAACCTACAAAGCATATAAAATAGTAAAAACAGATCCAATATTTGTAGTTTTGGAGCGAAATATTTATGAATGACGGTCAGCAGTGACATATGAGACTGAT
>BJCO01374283.1:0-17913 GCA_018326465.1 Flaveria floridana | reverse complement strand
AAGAAGGTAGACATCACAGCTTGTTCAAGCTGTGATTTTATGTTGTTTTTATGCATACAAAGCTTGTCCATTCATATATTTAAGATCCTTATTGTTATGGGTTTTGTTTTCATCTTAAAAACACATTTAGAACACGAAATTTTCAGATTATAAACTTGTTATAATCCATTATATCCGCTGCGTTTTCTGAAAAGTTTAAAGGTTAAACTATGTTTTAGTGTTCTATAAAACCCAACAAATTTCGTCTTCTAAGAGGCCATGGTTACATAAAAATTATAGAGATTTTGTTTTACAGTTTCTCATTATAACTTAAATGAATGTAGTCATACGCTTAATGCAATTACGTAGATCTTTCATCCGTCATAACTCTTCTTTTCCGATTTTCAATAGAACCTGATGAAGGTACAACCCTAGAATTAATATCTATATAGAACACCTCTACATTTGGCATCATTTGGTTAATTCCCTTTTTTAATCACATATTCGTAACCATTGGGTTTTAAGTTAATAATAATTTGATATTCTTCATTAGAATAGTAATCTTGATGTAATCTATGATCTCGTACTCCTCAAATGGGAACATCCTTAGTAACAAATGCTTCCTGTAAAAACTTCTGTTTCGAATGATTTATTAATGAATATTGTTACATCGTCTCGGCTAGTAGTTTCGACAAAAACTATCATGAATCCTCAGTGTAACCAGTCTTAAATTTTTTTACGACATCTTGTATATTTTGAACAAATGTTGGTTACTTACAGGCTACCTTTAATTTTTTATTACCGATACGACATCTTGTATATATTGAACATATGTTGGTTACTTACGAGTTACCTACATAAATACCATAATACATGAACTTCTAAAACTGACATTTAACTTCTTACATCTTTTAACACCATGAACAACAAACATGGTAATCAGCAAAGCCGGTCCTAAAATACCATAGCACAACATGTTTTTATCCAAACTCACACATACTCTTTACGCTACACCTACAATATTTATAAAATCGTCACATTTTTACGTTCTACATAATTTAAACTCACGATTTTTTTGTTTTGGCTCAAAAATCTAGAACGTACATTGCATCTATCAAAAACCGGTTTATTTTTGGTTTTTAAATTCCGAATTCAGGAGATAAAAACGGGTTGACCCGCCCGTTACCACCCTGTTCCTTCGTGCCGCCCCCAATTGCATATTCAAAACAAAATAACGAAACCCTAATTTCCCCCCTCTCTCATCATCATTATTCATATAAATACCCCTTTCATCTCCTTCAGATCTCTTCTACGCGTTCAGCGCTTTCAAATTCCATACAAAAACCCCAAATTTTATCCTCAAAACCCCCAATTTCAATCCAATTTTCCATAAGGCTCTTTGATTTAGAGCAAAGTTTGTATATGTATGTTAGGAATTAGAAATTAGGGTTTGTTTGGTTTTTTTATTTTTGACGATGGAGAGATCTGCGGCAGTCGGAAAGGCGGTGCCGGAGTTTGTGAATTGGGAGGAAGTTTGTTCTACAAACCGTAGAGGGAGGAAGGAGGTGCGGTTCTATTTGAAACGACGGTTTGGGACTTACGTTTTGGCAGTTGTTGGTAAAGAGAAGAAGTTAGGGCGTCATACGAATAAGATGTTATCGTCTTCTTCGTATCGATATCGGTATGCGAAGCGTGAGAAATCGGTGTTTCTTTCGTTGAATTTGCCTTTTGAACTTCCTTCGAAGCTCAGATCTCGGCGGGAGGTTGTAGACTGTTTGAGCTCCATTGTTTCACTTTCAGGTATGTGATGATATTTCTGAGTTTTGTTTTTCAAGTAAGTTTTTTTTTTATGGTTTTTGTTTTGATTTTGTGGGGTTATTTTTGCTATTTCAATCCATCTGTTAGGGGTTTTGTTCTTGTTTGGATTAGGGATTAATAGTTGTTTAGCGATGGATATGTAATTGGTCTCTGAGTCGGTTTTGTGTTCATAGCAAAAGAACCCTTTTTGTGGGTTTTAGGATTCTTGAGATTAAATAGGTGTAGATTTGCATATCGTTATTAAATTACTCAACTTTAATCATCTTGTTCATCTTTTCTTGAAGAAAAAAACAATTGTCTATTTGTGTAATTATGTTCATCTTAATTGATTCATTCCATGTACTTCAATCTGTATGATATTTGATTTCTGGATGTTCGCCTCTAGGACTGACATTGATCTGGGCTGCAGGAAATATTAAAATCAGATTCCAAGAGCTGGTTGAGAGCCTCGGAATTTCTGAGCCCTGATTGCTAGGTTAATATCATCTATGTTCTCTCATGGTCAAACTTAATTTGTTTTGTGTTGACTTGTCCTGCCATCCTTTATTGATGATTATATGCCAAATTAGATTTAAAACACTTTTGATTTTAAGTCAATATTGTTCTTTTGTAAGAATATATATCTTATCTTAAGTGTTGCGTGATTTGTGAATTTGATTATTCTAAATACTTTACTTGCATTTATGTTATTCTTTGTTGATATTTTTGTACCAAGTATTGATTGTTTGCTTTCTTATATGGTTTTAGATGGAACCTTTCTTCTGCCACCGCAACCTGTGAATGATCCTCTGGGCTCAGGGAATACCTTGAGGTTGACCTCAGAAAGAGTAAAGGTAGCATTTTCAGTTTCATCATAAGTTAGTGTTTAATTCTTTGAAAGTTTCTTATAAAGTGCTCTTTTTTAGGATATCGATCTGCATAAGACAGGCCGGCATGCTACGGAGTTTGTGTGGGTTGGTTCTGCTTGGACTTGCAGGAAAAAGAGGAAGCACTTTGGAGCTTATACTCGTAGTGGTGTCAGAATCTCGGTGAGTACAATTTCAACTTGTTTAAATTTCAAATAAATCATATGGACTGAACCGATGATCAAACTGATTGAAAGTTTTCCAAGGTGTGTGTTTTTGTAAAGCGTACACCCTTTCAATTTGCTTTTTTATGTTTATTAAATATTAAGGACTCACCAAAGACGACACACTACTTTGACTCCCATGGATTTTTGCTTGGCATATTGATGGTTTGATTGTTTTGTGTTCAGGTTCAAGATTTTGTGTACGTATTAGCAGAAGGAAGCAAACGACTTGTTGCTTACATAAATGATTTATATGAGGACCCAAGAGGAAACAAAGCTGCAGTGGTACAGTGGTTTCACAAAATCGATGAACTTGGTCTTGATTTACCTTGTACATATCATAATGACAAAGAAATTTTCTTTTCACTTTGTCTTCAAGATCTTAGCATCGAGTGCATTGATGGACTAGCGACTATTCTCAGTCCTCAACACTATGATACTTTTGTCAAGTCAAATGCTGCTCAAACTATCTTGGATGGTCCTTTTGTATGCCGAAATCAATTTGAAAATGAAATAGTCAGCCCCTTTGACGTTACTCAAGTCAAAGGATACTGGAACCAGAAAATACTTAGATTATTGTCTACTGATGATATCAGCATCAGACCCAAGAAGAGACTTAGGAAGTTGGTTGACACCGAATACTCTTTAGGTTCTGAAATTGAAGTATTGTCGCAAGATAGTGGGATTAGAGGTGTTTGGTTTAAAGCTGTGGTTATTAAAAAGCATAAAGATAAGCTTAAAGTTAGGTACCAAGATATCAAAGATGCAGCTGATGAATCTATTAATCTTGAGGTGAGCATAAGTTTATATAATTCTGCAATTTTTTTTCTGACTCGGCAAATTTCATAAAGTTGTGTACTTTTGGTGGTGGTCTACTTTGGTAATTATGGTGGTCTGTTTTGGTAATTATGTTTTATAATCTGCTATAGTAACTTTAAGTTTTTTTAAGGCACACTTTTGTACATGATCTAACTAGATTTCTTGTACTTTTTGTAGGAATGGATATTGTCATCCAGAGTTGCTATTGCTGATGAATTGGGAATCCGCCATAGTGGGAGGATGACGATTAGACCAGCCCGATTGTCCAATAAGATTGATGGTTGTTCAATTGACGCTGGTTGCGTGGTGGATGCATGGTTGCATGATGGTTGGTGGGAAGGAGTCGTGGTTCATAAAGAATCAGATGATAGAATCCATGTTTATTTTCCAGGTTTGTGAATAATTACCATTTGCCATATCATGTGATCATTAACTTGTCAATCAATGAGAGCCTGAAGCATGTTTGCTAATATATATATATATTTTTAATTCGTATCGTTTTCAGGGGAAAAAAATAGATCGGTTTTGGGATGCAGGGATTTGAGATATTCTCAAGAATGGGTAGGAGATGGCTGGAAAAAAATGGAAGACCGACCCGATATTCTTGGTTTGACTTCTTGTGCAACTGAAACAAATTCAGAAGCTACTAAATCAAATGGTAATGTATCCAGTCTAAGCTCAGAAGAAAATAGAGGTAGAGAGGTCGATTTACTTACTAGTTTGACCTGGAACTGGTCAACCAAGAGAAAACACACACGAAATATGCGTAAAAGTAACAATTTAGCAGCAGTTGAAACAAGAAAACATTTCAGTTTTCTGATGCCTGTTTCTTTTAAAGTGGACTGCAAGTCAACTTGTGCTCGAGTTCCTTCACCGTTAACAAGCTTAGTTATGTCCAGGTGAAAGCTTTTACATTTTCATTTGGAACCATGTACAATCTGTTAGTTGGCTAGCCGAATTGAGGATGTAACAAAAGTTGCAAACTTGAGCACTTAGATTAACATAGTATGACCTAGATACTAGATTTCTTTACAAGTAGGATTTTATAGTAGTCACTGTTTTTTGTTTCCTGTACATTTATGGTTTTAGTTTGTATGAAATAATGTCTTTTGATACAAATTGCAAAGTTTGACCACTTAGATTAACTTAGTATGATCTTGATACTAGGTTTCTTTGTATCTGTTTAAGATCTATGGTTGACTTCTGATGGTGTAACCGCTGTTTTGATGGAATTTTGGTCCTACCCTTCATCTATTGTTTGAAAACCTGTAAATAGGCATAAAGTCTGACGGTTTGAATTGTTTTTTTTTTCCAACTTGATATAAAAAGCATGAGGTTGTTTTATAGTTTTGAAAATAATAAACGTTTCGTACATGGTTTGGTTTGACTCTTTAATTTTTTTTAACTATTCGTCCAAAAGCATGAGTTTGTATTATAGTTTAAAAATAATAAAGTTTCGTACATGGTTTGGTTATAAACTTTTTCAATTGTTCCGTTCTAACTTATTATCCAAAAGCACTAGTTAGTATTATTGTTTTAAATATAGTAAAAGTTTCCTGCATTTGTATAAGTGTATAATTACATGTTCCAAAAAAAACAATTAGTATCTGTTTCATGTTATGAATCTTGAATCTTGTTTTTCAAATCATGAACCTAGCAGTATAAATCTCATACGAGTGGGATTGTTTTATTTGCTTATGTCTGGACTTATTGTTCAACTTTAACAGTTTATTAACATTCATATACACCACTATAAAGGTCCAGATGCCGAGTAGACTCTGGGGAGTTATATCACGTAGACTTTTTACGAGAACTCTTTATAGCCTAGAGTGTGTCTAAATAATTATTAACGTGTTAATACACGTTTGTGCTTCATAAGTTCATATAAGATAATAATTTAATGAAAAAAATCGAACTTTAGATTTAACATCAATAAGTTTTAATATGTAGACCGATCCAATGATCTTTATATGAAAATTAAGTTTGTGGTTTATGTTTAAAGTAAAACTCAACGAAACCAACAGCTAACCACTAATCTTATACAAGGATGGGAACATATGTAAAGTTCAAGGACTGAAGTTATAAAACATCAATAGTTCAGGGGTACAAGTTACCTATTTACAATTTTTATATCCATTGGATACTTTGATGATTCATTTTGTTCTTCATTGACCGGAGCTGAGAGATTCAGTCATACAAGTTATCAACAGTCAATTATTCCGTCCGATGACATTTTATTGAGTTCTTAATTACTTTAAGACCAAATACATTGTGGGTCCATGAATCTACCAATTAAATGGCTTTCAATGCCGTTAAAAAAAAATTGGCTTCACGAATCTATGCTAAAATTGTACAATTCAACTTATATTCATAGAAAAACAATGGAAGCTGGAGTTAAACCTATAATATTTGTTAAACGGACCGAAACACTTACCGTCATGTGTTTAATAGTTATGTCTTGAACATTCTACTCATGATATCAGGGTTTGTGCTGGAATCCGATCGACACAAACGATAGCAAAAGTAGTGATTAAAAGATGCAACTTTCGACATTATGTAGCTTATAGTAGATATAATATCAAATAAACCGTAGGTCACTATAAGAATCGCACCTTCATAAATCAAATGACAAGATTAAACTTATTCCCACCTTTAAAGACATACTACAACCTAAAATGGTTTACTAGTCTGAACCCCTTAGACAAAAGTTTAAGGTTCACATACGATATTGCATTAATTTTCTCCATTTAACCTCTTTAAAACCATATGTTCTAATATAAGTTGCATATTAACCGATTTTATTGTCACTTGTTAAAGAATCAAAAGTCTAGTGAGTTTCTAGATAACAACCTCTGTGTTCTTCGTGAACGGAATCTCACGATAAAAAGTGATACAAATCAATAATCTTGGGGTGTAGATTGTTAAACTTCAACAAGCATGAATTCTACCATTATTTATATAGACTTTGTAGCAATATTTATAACATAAAAAGCAAAAAACAGTAGTGGGTGAGAGGCTGCCAATATTCTTGAAGCATACTTGTCAACTCTCTTATAAAAGCTTTAACCCCCTATCTCTCACACATACACACACTCATGTGAGCTTTCTCATAACACATAAAGGCATAAAACATCACAAACTAGGGGTCCCCTTCTAATATCAAGAAAAACTATGGATGCTAATGATCCAAATGATGAACACGAAGAACACGAAGAACACGAAGAACACGAAGAACACGAAGAACACGAAGAACACGAAGAACACGAAGAACACGAAGAACACGAAGAACACGAAGAACATGAATTTGAAGATAATAATAAGTTGGCCATTGTTCCAACCACACTTGCCACCATTGAATCCTTAACCTTCCCTCTCGTAATCGATTCGATTTCTCATTAGTTTTATGATCATATGTTCGTGTTTAGTACGTCAGATTAGCTAATTGGTGCTGTGATCTTTGCAAACACAGGTTCAAGAAGTTGTTCTTTTAGCTGATATTCGATGCAAAAGGTGTCAAGATAGAGTAGCTAACATAGTCTCTAGATTAAATGGTAAGTTTTATCATCCCCACATCCCCGTTTCAAGATTTCTTGATTTTCCGACGACATGAGTTGGGTTGTAAGTTTTGATCACAATTTAGAGTATTTTCAAGATTTCTTGATTTTCCGGCGACATTTGTAAGTTTTGACCATTGTTTCTGTTTTTTTTTCAAGATTTCTTGATTTTCCGGCGACATTTGTAAGTTTTGACCATTGTTTCTGTTTTTTTTCAAGATTTCTTGATTTTCCGGCGACGTGAGTCGGTTGTAAGTTTTGATTATTGTTTTGAGTCTTTTCAAGATTTCTTGATTTTCCGGCGAGGTGAGTTTGTTTTGTAAGTTCCGATCATTGTTTCCGGTGGTTTAAAGATTTCTTGATTTTCCGGGAGCTTGTGTTCATAGCTTTCTTGATTTTCCATTTGCCTAATTTATCCTGTTTGTATGATTGTATCCTATTAAATTTTATCCAAATTTCTGTGGGCTTACTTTACTGGTGTTCATTTTGGTTTTTTCTAAAATCAAAACCTAAGACCTAACCAAATTCAAAATGGTCAAAACCGAAACAAAAACAAATTTGTATTCGGCACATTTTTTATTCGAATTCGAGTTCAACTTGAAAAATGTTAACCCGATTAATCCGAGTTGAATAACCCAAATCTGATTCGATGAACACCCTAAAGGAGGATTCCTTGGTTTGGTTTTTGGTTCTCCGAGTTCCTCACTTCAATTACTTAATGGGTTGTATTAATAGGAGGATCCATGGCGTAGTATATATGAATTCAATAACTAGGCTTAAATTCAAAATCCAAATAACTAATTTGGTTCAATTGAAAACCGGACCAGAGAACGATATAAAGTTTGATATGATTTAAACGGGTTCGATTCAGCTTCGGATTCAATCCTTTCATAACCTAATATTAATTATTAAAATGATCTATATACCTAGTATCTTGATCAACCTACATCATATCTTCTAGAAACATATAGCCGTTGTAAATGGAGAATTCCATTGGGTGTGAAAATTCAAAAGTGGGCCTAGAAATAACCTGATAATATTTTTGTATTAAGTATTATGTTTTACTTTATAACCCTATAATGCATGTGTTATATGTAAATTACATCATATCTTAGCTCATAAATCAAGTTATCTTATCATCTTAACCTATTACATTACTCAAAGTATAGCCGAAGCAGACTCAATGGAGATTAGCTTGATGGAAAAAAGGGTGACCCTTACATTGACCACCACACATCCCGAAACATCGAAAATGTCCAAAAAAGAACTTCAACATACAACAATCTACAAAAGTCGAGCTAACAAAATTTCTTTAGCTAGAAGGGTTTTTCGCTATTCTTCTAGTTGATTTCTTCATAAAGTGGATTATGATGTATATAGAAGTACAAATTGGTGTATAACATGAAATTTTCATATAAATGCATAAGTCGTCAAAATAGGTTATAGATGTAACTCTATTGGCTCTTATTTATTTATGTGAATATGTGGTATGGGTAGAGATCCTTTTACTTATAAGCATACACACATAATTATCATTTGGTTTGTTGTATAGGATGTAAATATTATATTATTTGCTAAATATGGAAAAAATCTCTTTTAGTTACCAATACCATCAATTTGATTATAAATGTAACTACATATAAATAGACATTCATTGGGTAAGTCTGTTCTCTTAAAATTTATTTTCATTTATCTTGTATTGATCACAAGTTAGATATTTATAACTTGAATAATCGACAAATGACATATATAAGTATAAATCTAAAACACATCGAACGCATGCTGTTTATAAAAATACCACACATGTGATTTGCAAGAATGTGTTGCTTTAAACATACCCTCGAATTCGAGATTGCAAACGTTACTTTAAGGTTATGCGTAGTGCCACCATCGTGATGTCTTGCGCATGGCACCCCGCTACATATTAAAAGATGTGTATTTTCTTTCTAACGTTATGATAACCATATATAAGTACTAATTAGTTTTAAAGGTTGGCAATTGATTTATATCTACAATTATTCTTGAATCATTAACGACTTAATCCTTCGTCAAAAACATTAGAAATATCAAATAAAAAGATTATTTCGCTTATTGATGCACTAATTAAAATATTAAATCAAACTTTTAGCTACACTAGAATATTATGAATAATTGCTTTTTAATTCATATGCTTTGATGATTGCACACTTTAACAATATATGTTCTACTATGAATTGATCTTTAATACAAGGACGTTGGCACCCTAATCGTATATATCAACAAGTCAGCAAACTTTTATATGGATCATATGCTCTTATGCTGAACGTATAAGAGATCTTAGACGTATAACTTTTTTGACAGCCTACTGTATTTTTCCTCGTTTTAAGTATAAAATTTTGTTATACGTGTCATATAGGGCCTATACCTGACGTATAGGGGATCGTATATATGGGGCATGTAGCCTTCTGACCGCTCCATTTTTTTTTCTCGTTTTCAATGACGGAACTCTATACGTCTCGTATAACCATATACGCCTCGTATAACTCTATATGACACGTATAAAGAGTGTCCGTTTATGGGGAGTGTGTGTCTTGATATCAGAAACCTTAATACAGTTGTGGTCGGTTGTTTGAAATTTTTTAATACGTTGCGTCTTGTCAATCAAATTCTGACTCTACTGAATTAGGACTTATAAGTCCTTGCAGAAACAAACAAAAAACAAATTTCCCTTTTTCTCTTTGTTTACTTGTGGCCTTTTTTACTTTTTAGATGTATATGACTAGGAAAAACAAATAAAAGTAATTTTGTTTAATTATATATATATATTTACTATAGATCTAATGAGAAAAAAAAAAGATCTAATGAGAAAAAAATGTTAAAGTTCACACACACACACACACACATATATAAAAGAGATTAAATGAACTTTTTTATAAAAATATCTTTTTTTTGTTTGGATATGTTTTTATTTATTTTTAAGAAAAATGTATACATAATATACATATTCTCTCCCATTAACACTATAACATACGGAAAAAATATGATGTTTTACTATCTTCTTCCTTTTGCTCATCCATATTTGTCAATTTCTGCCTCGTTATAGTTTTCATAGACATCTTCTCTCGACAACACTTACTATTCATCCCCTCTTGACAACGAAAATTTAAGTCTGTTTCTTTGTCAAGATTCGTGATTACGATGACTTTACGTTGTGAAAGTTTTCTCCTTGTCAATGCTACTACACCCGCGCACCCTCTTCTTTCCTTTGATCTAGCACTTTGTTCTTTTTTTTAGTAACGTTTATCGATAAATAACAAACAAACAAACATACTCAATATGTTCCACTGAGAGTAGGGTCTGGGAGGGGTAGGTGGTGACAATCTTTCCAGAGAGACCGCTTTCAAAGAGACCCCCGGTTTGACAACGATAACAACCAAATTGTATTACATATATCACATAGGTATACATGACAAAAGATTTTTGTATATGCATATGCATGTCCATAAACAAAATAACCAGATTATATTGCATGCATCGCACACATCATCTTATCGATAAATAGTGATGAAAATTAATTAGAATTGTTAGACTATGTGTAGTGTTTATATAGTAAAAATGTCACCAAGACAAATATGAATTTATTAAAAAAATTCTAACCAAGTGTAGTGATTTTGAGCCATTTTTATTTAAAGATTCTTAAAAGTGAGAAAAAATAAATTCATTCATCTCTTTTAACGCCCGTTAAGGATTTGAGTAACATAAGTTTAAAGCCCCCTTTTAACTTGTACGTAGTGACTTTAACCTCCGAATTATATCCACATCATCAAATTTGACGCACTCTAAGAACACCATTAAGTCCAGTCTTATATCATTCATGTTTGCACATCCGGTGTTTATGGTTTTGCTGCCATTAACAAATATATTTGTATAGACACAGTCACTAGCCGAATAGGCTAAGGCTTCAACACAAAGTCCAGTGGTAATCCTTTTGGGCACGATATTTAGGCCCAAATATTAGCATGTTTGGATCTTGTATCCTCGGCCCTCTCGGCCCATTATTTATTGGTTGTGTATTTATAATTTATTAAAAATGTTGTTTGATGTATTAAAAATATACGGTTGTGATACGGTTTTTTTTATTTACGGTTTGATATAAATTTTATTCCAATTAGTATTAGGTTGAATATAATATATTTATATTTTTATTACTTATTTTTGTGTTATTTAACACTCGTTTCCTCAATAATGTAATTCATAAGGTTCTGTGTATGTATTTGTACTAAACCAAATGTATAAATGCATCTACGTGTATAGTCATAAAAGTATGAATTTTGTAACATGAAAATTATAAGGGAAAAAATGCGTTCTTTCACAATTATGATTTTATATATATTATAATTGTATATATCTAAAAATTATAATTTTTATATATGATCAAAGTTTAGATGATAAGTTGAAGAAGAGTACAAGAAACAAATGCCCATGCACTCAAATTCTACTTGTAATTATGAAACAATTGATCACAATTATTCTTATTTAAGATTATTTTTTAAAAATCAAATTTTCAAGCTCTTATAATTACCTTTCCTTTTCATGTCATTTGCAATATTTAGTTGAGAAAGACATATTAACCTCATTGGTTGTGTGAAATCTATCAATATAATTAAGAAAAAACATTGCTATTGATCAAATAAATATTATAGAAAATTCAAAAGGACGATTTTGACATTTGTATTCCTACTCCCATAATCATAGCATTTACATTATTTTCCTTTAATATTATTAGATTATGGTTTTTCTTCTGATTAAGAAGTAAAGTCACCATCCACCCATAATTATATATCTTTTATTCAAACTAATGTATTAAAAAAGAATGGCAATAAAAGTGAAGGGACTAGAAGTGTAAACACTAGATAAAAGAAGGATCACTTTGTGATTCCCAAATTGACCGACTACAACCCTTACTTTGCAAGGAAATGCCCCTCACGCGTTTATAAATTAGCATGACTTTCCTCATTTACTCGCTATGAATTTATTAATATTTTTGGACTTTTATTACATGTTTATATGGGTGAGTGATTCATAAGCTACTCAAAATCATATATCTAAAGCTGTGAATTTAAATGAAATCAGGAGTGTAAATATTAAATTCTAAGGTGGTTCGAGTCCTGAGATAGATAAAAATAAAATTAGATGTGTGTATGAATTTACCATTTTCAAAAGAACCTACGACTTACGAGTTAAGACTATCGTAGTGGTTGTTTAGTTAAACTGTAATTTAAATGACATGTAGATAAAAATTATTCTACTAAAGCCCCATTTAAATCAAGTGTAGTGGTAAACTAGTGTTTGAAGCAACTATTGATGAGCAATATAGGAAATGTTGTGTTTGACCCTCGTTAAAGGTTTAGAGCCCTTTTTAATTATCTTGTAATGGTGTTTGAAGCTACACTTTATGTTCGTATAATCATGTTTGAACAAGATGTCCATTACGTATAATCTAATGGTTATAGAGGATCATTGAATAAATGAATCCAAGTCTCGAGCTTTAATATACAAATATTGATTAGATTGCGAGAATAAACGAGTTCATTATTTATACGAGTATAATAATTTTCTTTACATGATAAGTAGTATTATACATAAGTTTGATAAATTAACTAAAAAATAAAAAGTCTCACAATTAAGAGGCGGTGTCTTCTAACATCTCCCAATACAAAAATAAAGAAAGCCGTAAAAAAACTATATAACATATAATATGACATATAATTAAATATAAAGTTATATTTATAAAATTACGTATAATTGTATGCGCTCAAGTTTGCAACCATTACCACGAGTGAAACTCGAGCTTTATGTATAGAGTTTAAAAGTCAAACACTCTTAGATCATTTGCAGTCAAATTGGTTAAGAACGTCTTTAATCAGACTGTCTAGAGTTTATCTCACGAACCTAAAAAACATGTCTCTCATCTCCCATGCACCAATTTTCACTTCCACAAACGATTTGAGCCCACGAACAATAATCACCCTCTCTCCTCATTACATCCGCATCGCTTGCTCCCTTTCCCTTACAACCGAACGTCGGTGAAGAAAAACCTAATGTCGCAAACAGTCTCCAGTTAAACGAACCTTGAGATAAAAACATTAAGGGTTTAATTGCACAAAACTAAACTTGAGGGACACTTGTGAAAACATTTCGTCCATATAATCCCAAACATTATGCAACAATTTCCTCACGTCGTCACAAAAGTCACAAAGCGACGTCTTTCATCCGTCGTATTTGAAGCTCTATTTCCCCTTTCACACTTATCATCATCATCATCATCATCATCATCTTCTTCACTGCAAACGATAAAACACAGAGACCACCATGGGAAGAAAGCTCGACGCCATTCTCGGCCGGAGATTCAAAACCTCAAAGCTCAGAGCCACCGTCAACCTCGCCGTCTCCCGCATCGCCGTCCTCAAAACCCACCGTCAATCGCGCCTCACGGTGGCGAGCTCCGACGTCATCCAACTCCTCAACCTCAACCACCATGAACAAGCTCTCATTCGGGTACCAATTCGATCAATCGCGATTCGATTTCGTTAAATTCGTCAAATTGATTTGAAAACATGTTTATGTGATGCTGTTACAACAGGTTGATCATGTGATCAAGGAGCAGAACATGTTGGATGTGTTGGCAATGGTGGATGGGTACTGTCATCTACTGTTGCAGATGATGAATCTCATAGAAAACGAGAAGTATGTTCTTCATTACTTTATACACCATTTTAGCATCTTAATTCGTCTTGATTCATAATCTTTTTGAAAAAATTCTGCTAATTTGCATCAGGGGTTGTCCTGATGAGCTGAAAGAAGCTGTATCAAGCTTGCTGTATGCAGCTCCAAGATTAGGCGAGTTTCCGGAGCTTCAAGAGGTTCGTGAGATCTTAACATCTCGTTATGGGAAAGAATTCGCCCACGGAGCAATGGAGTTACGAAGCAATTGTGGAGTTAACACGAGGGTAAGATTGAAGATTAAAGATTGTTAGAAAACAGAGCATGATTAAATTTGCTCATGTGTTCTTGATTCTAAAGATTTCAAATTGAATTATGGTTCACATGTTGTTGATTCAGATGATACAGAAGCTTTCACCACGACAATCGAGATTGGAGACGAGATTGAAGATCTTACAGGAGATCGCCGGAGAGAATGGTATCATTCTGAATCTTGAAGATTCATCTCCGGCGAATAAAGAGGTAATAACATTAAAATTAACAACTTCAAATCGTTAAATTATTACAAATCTTGATGATTTATGGATACAGGGGGATGTAGAATCATCACCAAAAGGCGCATTGAACGATGATATTGCTGAAGTGTTGAGTTTTTCAGAGTCAAGAACAGGGAAGAAGAAATACAGGGGTGTAGAAGATGCAGCACAGGCGGCGTTCGAATCGGCGGCGCACGCAGCGGCTGCGGCGCGGGCGGCGGTGGAGCTTTTCCGATCACGATCTTTCGGCTCCGATCACCCTGATAGCCCCAACTCACGGCCGAGGAAAGTGGTCGATTTGAACTCTGAGAAATCGAAGGTTCAAGGGGGTGAAACTTCGTCGGAGAATAATATTAATGGCGGTGGTTCTGATTCAGATGGGTGTTCGACATTGGAGAAGAAGACGATGGTTGTTGATGAAGAAGATGATGGGATTGAGTGTGAAAGTGGTGGTTTTTCTCCATTGAAAGAGGAGATGAAGATGGAGATAGATTTGACGAAGAGGCCGATGTCTGTGAGAACTAGAAGAGTGTATGGACGATGACACGTGTATAATGTTGTGAGTCTGTTATAAGTTTCTATTTTATTTTATTTTATTTTATTTATTTTTTTATTTCATTTCTGGTATGTGCTTTGAGTTTGAGTTCTGAGGAGTGATGTTGTATGTTTTGATTTTCTATTATTATATTATTTTTTAAAAAAGGTTTGTAATGTTTTGATCGGAGGAGTTGATGTTATTTGGTCGTAAGCAGCTAATGTACTGATAAGAGAGTTGACAGCTTCAAGATTTGTGGGAGATTTTATCAAAAGTGATTAAAGTTGGGTACTTTTTATTTATTAAAATAGTCATGATTATTCAGTTTGAAAGTTCTATGATCATGTATGATCCACTTAATTTTTTTAACACATTTTTCAGGTAGGTTAAGATAGCGCATTAGATACAATCTGTATTCTGAGATATGACACGTGTAAAGTTGTACGCTGAGCTAGTTTTATGGGCCTAAGTTTGTAGGCTCTAACCCATAAAGTATAGATTAAGAATGTATGCTTTAGCCCATAACTAGTGAATTAAACCTACGGCAGACTATAACTTTACACTTGTCATGTTTTAGAATCAGTCACGTGTAGAGTTTCTTTTATTTCAGAGTCTAATGTGTCGTCTTAGCCTTTAGCTTGTAAGTTGAAATGTGAAAAATGAATGGTTGAGAATAAATATATCATATGTGACAATAATACTTGTAATGTGAAAAATCATTACTATTTTGATAAAGAAAAATAGTGAACTTTGAACATTATGAAAAATTCCCCAAGATTTGTTGTTAGAGCTTTACAATCTATTACCATCACACAATTACCACACAAGGGACTTTTATCATTGTGTTTATACAATAGACTCTAGCAGGTTTGGGTGTGCTATTAAGAATTATATCACTATTTTAAAGTCGTAAAAACCCCATGAATGATGATGATAATTAACCTCAGCGCCGTATATTATTTTTAAATCTTGTTGAGTTAGATATTCTATCAAGAAACAAGAACTTGTTAGGAGATAATTTTAAGTTCTTCATTTTTCGTCTTAGTTCTGAACATATATACTAACATATTTTACAAAGGCACGTTGTCATCTTTGTTCAATAGTTACTAACATCGTTTTATGTATCGGATTATCCCCGAGTGAAGATTAGGATACTCCTCAAATGTTTTAAAAGTCTGATCAATGGAGGATCTGAAATAGAAGAGAAGAATTGAAGAAGAGACGTTTGTATCCAAACAGTTGCACCGGTGATGGAATTGGACGTAGATCAAAAGTATACTGGTGTATATATATGTATATGTTTTCTTTTAAATCTTTCTGTTACATTTTTATAACACTACAAATATGTATATATATTTTAGAGACGACCGACTTCGCAAGCTTTTTTCATAAAATTTGAAGTATATATAATATGTGTGTGCGTGAGAGTAAACGAGTGATGGTAGTGTGATAAGTCACCACAAATTAAAACGTGATTGTCATATACCATGATGACTCTTGAATCAAGTTTATCAACTTGACAATGTTGATCAGAACTTTTAATACATGCATCTCAGTCCTTGTTTCACTTTGACATATTTAACCTCTAAAATTTGTATATTATTATCATTAATTTTATACGGTAGCTAACAATATTCAATGCTTGTTTAGACTCCTCTTATATCAATTGATGTTTTTTACTTGTTACCTACTCGTTTAATATAGCTAAAATATTAGTTTTAAATATTTTATTTTTATTCGCAAGACAAAATGTTAAGAGGACGTGAAATCCATAAACTTTTTGATAGTTCATCTTTCTTTTGTTTATTTAATGGTAATGATTAGCAATTTAGCATTTACATTTCAAATTTATATTCACATCTATGAATCTTTTATATTATGTAATTGTGCTAGGTTTTAGGCTATAAAAACTTAATTCATATAACTAATTTTACTTTTATGTGTTCTTTTATACATTTATTGATGAATTTCTAATTTAGCATTTGACTCTTTTATTTAAACCAACTATAATAGTTTGAAAATCAAAATGGATTGGTGATTCTTGCTCATTTGTGTAAACATCAAGTATCATTTTCATAGCTTTATATGAAACCCCTTACAGCAACGCGCGAGGTGCTAATTCAGGTCTTTTTTAAAACGTAAAAGATTATTAATATTTAGAAGCCCATTGTTTATTAAAATTAAAAAAAATCACAAAACCTATTTAGAAGCTCACTGTTTATTAAAAAAAATCAAAAGCTATGTACTTTGAACGTTTAGTTTCCTCCGCTGAAGTGTAACAATGTAAATATATAATTTACGATAGATATGTTTCTTAGCGCATCATATTTTTATATTCCATTGTAAAAATCATTAATTCTCAATAAATAACAAACATAATATCATTGTATTTAGAATCCAATAACATATGAGCTAGTCTTTTAATTTATTATATATATATATTATTAACAAAAAATATGAAAATAACTTATGTTTTAATATTAAAGAGTTTAAATAAATAAAGTATATATGAAGCCAGAAATGTTAAATTAATCATACAATGAGATTCTAAAACTAAAAATCTAAAATACTAAAAACAAAAGTTGAAATCCAGTTGGATTAACGGCTTACATATTCAAGTGAAAACGATTCAAAATACATAATTGGTCGGATAAGTTTGTGAAAACCTTGAATAATCTACATTTTAGCAACAAGTCATGTGACATATGGTATGTATATATGGCAGAGCTTGAGCGAAAGTTTAGAAAGGGCGGGGGCAAAAGTAAATTATTTTACGGAGGGCGGACTCTATATTTATTAAAAAAAAAAATTCACTATCAGACCTACAATTTACACTATCGAGTCAAAAATTTACACTACTGACACAACCCCCCCCCCCCCCCCCCCCCCCCCCCCCCCCCC
>BJCO01374282.1:0-13993 GCA_018326465.1 Flaveria floridana | reverse complement strand
ATGTAATAATCGAAGATACCGCATCTTTAATCTTCGGTATTGGCACATCGGGTTCAACCTTTACATTTTTTGATTCACCAGCACCTACTCTGATCTGAAAACCTTCTGCAGTCGCCATTTCAAAACAATACCGAAAACTCGAAATCGGAAATCTCAGGTAATTATTTTGTGTTCTTGCGTGAACTTAAATCCAGAAATCGAAATTGAGAAGTGATGATATTAACTCCTTCGAATTTCGTTGAATGCCTGGTTGGTGTGGTACTTGTACTACTCGACATGGGAGGTATCCGAAGAAGAAGGAGATTGTGGAAGTTACAAAAAACAGGGGAAGCAGCGAATATAGATGGAACTGCTGCATATTCATGGAACGTGGGTTTGCAACCCATGTAACCTACACACAATTGAACAACTTCCTAATTTAAACGGTCCAGATAAAAAATACGTGGGTTTCAACGACTGAGATTAAACCAAAATGTGTAACTGTTATCCAGCAATCATATATATATATATAATTGCTTACATTTAAGAAATTGAAATAGTTGACAACAAAAAGAGTTGAACATGAAAAAAGTAACTGGAAGTTAAAATAGCCATGAAGATAAAAAGAGACAAAATCTAACAACGGTGTATAGTAACCAAGACAACAAATAGCCTACGTTAATAATCACTAACTTTGATAAATTGTACAAATATAACAATTTCCAAGACACATGGAGGAGCTGATCATCTAAATATAAAAACTTAATTTTGTAGCACAAATAGCCTATCTTAACAACTAGGAAATACTACCGCACGTTGCGCGATTTTGGTATCATTTTTATTGTATTATATGTCTATTATAGATAAAAAAATTTCTTACATAGCTTAATTTCAAAAGATGTGGTTTCTGTTATAGATACAAAAGAAGTGAGATTGAATAATTTTCTACTCATGGGCTTGCATATTGAGTTAGTGCAGAACATCATGTTCAGCCTTCTAATTTAGTCTGCTGTATTTGGTTTCTTCAAGTGTCTGGACTCGGTTGCTATGCAATTGAAATCATTGAGTTAGTTAGGTTTGTGAATCTCTATATGCGTTTTGTGCTGTATTAATGAATACCCAATGTGTTGAAATTAAGTTTCTTGCTTGTTATGGCATGCTGCATTGTTGCCTTTGACGTTATTTGTGTTAGAGTTGTTGGTGTTGTTGCGGTTAATATACCGTGTGTGGCGGCGCGTTAAGGAAAAAGGTTTTTACATCTTGGAATTTTTTAATCTATTCGATACGCATAGCAGAAGAGGTTCTTCTGCGCGTATCGTATATTGCATATTCAAAAAATTTTTACAAAGTTGTATTTAAACAGCTTTTCTTAACCCAAAAGAGGAGTTCGACCACCAGCCGTTTCAAGAGCATTCTCAAGGACGAATTGAAAGGATTGGAAGCCAAAGATTGAAGCTAGGATCATAGAAACTATTGCAAACATTTGAACATGGGTTCTATCTTCATAACTTTGTTTAGCCTGCATTGTTTTGAACATGTTGATCTTGTTTTCAATGTTTAAGTTGATGTTTCTATTGAATATCAGTAGCTAAATTCATAATGCTACCTAGGTTAATGATTGGCTTGTGTTAACTTGAATGGATTTTGGTTATTGAACGGTTGTTGTAGTTAATGCATATGTAAAGACGTTTATTTAATCTATTTGATGAGTTTGAGTATTTTAGAATAATCGTTGATGATTACTATATTCTTTATGTTAGTTGTTGAATGTCTTTCATAGAAACTTGCATATCTAGATCGATTACTTTGTGTTTTTTTATTTATTTGATGGTTTGCTAGACATAGTAACCATAGGAAATGGCTTGATTTGATTATTAAGTCTTAATGCTCCTCTTAATTTGAGTCCGAGAGGTGAGAGTTAATCGAATTGTCCATATGATTAGGCGTTTAGGAATAAGCGGTTCGAAAGAAGTTTTCCCTAAGTTAGATAATTGCATTGCTTTTTCTTTCCAACAGATCGTTTAAAAGTTGCATCTTTCATTGCCAATGTACTGTGTTAGTTAGATCAAGAGATTAGTTATCAACCGGGTACATAAGTGTTGTCAAAGAGACTTAGCGGTAATTTGACCAATTGGTATTTTCACTCGTCTTCTAGGTTCTCTTTTTGGTCATACCGAGAGAATGATCCATGATCCATTAAGTGTCTCAGAGGTTCGTATCATTAGATTTTGATTCTGGAATAGTTCAATAACCATTTGAAGTTCAGGAGCCGTAACTAGGATTCACCTATATAGTATCTTTCTCATTCTTAATTTTCAAAAAGTTCATGTTTTCTCGTGTTCTAGTTGGTAAATTGATAATTTAATCAACTAATTAAAAGAAGTTTTTATTTTTCTCTAGTTTCCTTATAAAAAGAAACCCCCCAATATTAATTCAATTTTGCTTTAGTCCTTTCCGGGTGTAGTCTATTCTATAATAGTGTCTCGAGGGTTCGATTCCAGTCTTCCTTAGTCTTGTCACAATCGATTAGGTTCACTTGCCTATCTAGTGGTTAAGGTCTAGGTTGTCTAGGGTTAAATTTGAGTTGCTAGATTGAGTCTAATTTAAGTTGTTTTATCACTTTGTGAGAATCAAGTTTTTAGCGTCGTTACTAGAAACGCTTAAGTTTAGAGTTTTTCTAGATTTGGTTAGGTAAAGTTTTTAGTTTAGATTTTTTTTTCTTTGTTTATAAAGTTTATTTTTTTTAGCCTAGAGTCAATAGTTTAAGTTTTTCTTCTATTTCATCTTAGATCTTCTTTTTCTTCTATTTTTCTTTTCAGTTGCATGCCACACACCCGTTCTCAAGGATCACCTAAGTTTTTTGCTTTTTCTGACCTTAAGCGAGAGTATCACGAGAGGCACGCTCCACCTTGTGTGCGTTTACATGCAATCTTAGATTTTAAGGTACGTACTACTCATTTTCTGAGTTAGTTCTAATAGGTGATGCTAACCCCCCAGGCGTACCGTTCATGAGATAACATCAGATGGTTTCACTGGTGGCAGATCATCGATCAACCACCCTGCGATTAATAACGTGAATAACTGGCAGATTGCTTCGTATGTCATGTCTACATTCCCGAATGCCACCCAGTTCCACGGACTGGATGATGAGGATGCCCCTAGTCACGTCTCCTATTTCGTTCATATATGTCACACCTTTAACACTTCTAGTGTGAAAGAAGACGTTATCTATCTTCGTCTTTTTCCATTCATTTTGTAGGGTAGAGCTGCTTCATGGCTTGACACGTTACCCCAAGATTCCATCATTACTTGGGCCGATTTGCAGACAAACTTCCTTAAGAAGTATTATACAACTTCTTAGGCCGCCCGATTTAGGGAGCAGATTCACTCCTTTCACATAGATGTCGATGAACCTTACAACGTGGTGTGGGAACACTTCAATATGCTTCGTAATAGATTCCCTCAATATGGGTTTACCGAGTAGGCATTTGTCAAGAAGTTCTATAACAGTCTTACCTATGCAACTCAACTCATATTCAATACTGCTGTAGGAGGGCACATTATGGGGAAGAAGACTGTAGAAGAGTGTGAGGAGATGTTTGAGAGTTTTGCATTGGCTAAGCTGCAGCATCCGCAAACTAGGAATTCCATTGCTCGTACTAGAGCCCCGACTTCCTCTTCGAGGGGTGTTCATCATGTCACAACTGATACTGGTGTGGCTGCTGCCCTAGAAGCTATGCAACGGGACATCCAAGACCTGAAGATGAGTGTTAATAAGTGTGAGATTTGTAGAGGTGGCCAAGATATGAGAGAGCGTCCGGTTATGAGTCAGGAGCAAGTAGATTTCGTGAGTAGTCAGGGTAGGGGTTCAAGTGGTGCATTTTATAGTTCGTATAATCAGGGTTGGTCAGGTCACCCTAACTTTGGTTGGAGATCTGGGGGAAACCCACCTGGCTTTAAGCAGAGGTAAAATCAGACGGGTGGAGAAGATGCAGGACCTAGTGCAGGTGCTAGTGTGGGTATGGACAAGGAGTTGACGGACATGCTCTCTACCCAGACTCAGTTACTCACTCAACTGATCAATAAAGATCAAGAAACCTAAAAAAGGTTGAGTGAGCATGACGCTTAGCTAAAGAGTCAGCAATCTACTTTCCCAGACTTGCAGCATTCCATAGGTGACATAGCTAAGAAATTAGAACACCAACCTGTAGGTTCTTTCTCAGGGAGCACTCTCCCAAATCCCAACGCAACTACGAAAGCAGTGATGACACGAAGTGGTAGAGTAGGAGTACAGGAGAAGCCTATGACATGAGAAGAAGAGGAAGTGGATGAGGAGATTAATATGGAGACTCCTGTAGGGGCATAACAGAGGTTAGACCCGGCAATTACCATGCTGAGTAGTGAGTCTCCATAGGAGGAAGTAGTGGAAAAGAAGAAGGTTGAAGTGAAAAAGGCAACTCCCGAGATAGGTTTGAGCCGAGTTCCATATCATGCTTGTCTAATTAAGAAGAAATTCGCTAAGGATTATGGAAATTTTCTGGAGTTGTTTAAACAACTCAAAATCAACCTTCTGTTCATAGAGGCACTCTATCATATGCCTAAATATGCAAAGTTTCTTAAAGATCTTCTTTCTAACAAGAAAAAGCTGGAGGAGCTTTTGATTGTTACTCTGAGTGAGCATTACTCTGCGGTGGTCCAGAGTAAACTACAAGATAAATTAGCAAACCCGTGTATTTTCACTATCCCGTGTTTGTTTGGTAGTTCTACTGTGAACCACGCGTTGGCTAATCTTGGTGCTAGCATAAATTTGATGCCTTAGTTGATTCATAAGAAGCTAGACCTTGGAGATCCGACTCCAATACGCATGATCATATCCGTAGCTGATCGATCGATCTAATATCCATGGGGAATTATGGATAATTTGTTGGTGAAAGTATACAAATTTGTGTTCCCCATGGATTTCATCATCATTGATATGGAAGCAGACGACAGAGTCCCTCTCATTTTGAGACGTCCCTTCTTACACACAGCTAAGGCATTGATTGATGTCTATGAGGGTAAGATCACACTTTGTGTGGGGGTAGAAACCATCATTTTTGATGTCTTTAAGGTGATGATCCATTCTGGTAGTCAGGATGATCCAGTCTATTTTCTTGATGCATTCTTTTCTCACGTGGATCATTGCCTAGATTATATCAGTGGAGTAGATATGATGCCCACATCTGACCTCGAGGAGGAAAACTAGAACATTGAGATAGAGGGTGACCCTAATCCTAATCTTAACTACCTGGTCACTGAGCTTCCTTGGTATCCAGAAGTGTTTGCTATTGGAGATGTTACTAAGGAGGGAAGGAAGCCTTCAGTGGAAACATCCCCATCCCTAAGTTGAAGGAGTTGCCATCATATTTAAAATACACATTTCTAAATGGTGAGGCAGGTTTACCCGTCATCATATCTTCACATTTGACAGAGGAGGAGAAAAGAAGGTTGATTGAAGTGCTCAAGGAGCACAAACAGGCGATTGGATGGAAACTCACTGATATTAAGGTCATCAGCTCTTCCTTTTGCATGCATAAAATACTCATGGAGGATGAGTATAAGCATGTTGTTCACACACAGAAAAGGCTCAACCCTAACATGACAGAAGTGGTGAAAGAGGAGGTTCTCAAGCTCCTTGATGTAGGATTGATATATCCCATTTCTGACTCCACTTGGTTGAGCCCGGTTCAGGTCGTCCCAAAAAAAGGGGGGATGACAGTAATTAGGACTGATAAAAATGAGATTCCTTTAAAGAACGATCACTGGATAGAGGGTTTGTATTGATTATAGAAAGTTGAATGAAGCTACTAGGAAAGACCACTTCCCCCTTCCATTCATTGATCAAATATTGGAGCGTCTATATGGGCAGCAGTTATACTGCTTCCTCGATGGTTTCTCTGGTTATAAGAATTTCCATTGCATCAGAGGATTAGGAGAAAACCACTTTTAAATACCCATATGGGACTTTTGCATACTGCCATATGCCGTTTGGGTTATGTAACGCTTTATCCACTTTTCAGAGGTGTGTGGTGGCTATCTTCAAGGACATGATAGATCAATCCATGGAGGTGTTTATGGATGATTTCTCTATGTTCGGTAGCTCATTTAATCATTGCTTAGAGAATATAGAGAGGACGTTAAGGAGATGCGTAGAGACAAACTTAATGTTGAATTGGGAGAAATGTCACTTTATGGTGAATGAGGGGATTGTTCTTAGGCATAAGATCTCACGTGAGGGTATCAAAGTGGATAGGGCTAAGATAAAGACCATCAATAGACTTCCTCCACCAACTAATATTAAATCCATCTGTAGTTGTTTAGGTCATGCGGGATTTTATCGTACGTTCATTCGTGATTTTTCCAAAATCATCTCACCCATGACCCGCCTTCTTGAGAAGGATGGTCCAATTGTCTTCGACAAGGAGTGTCTTAAGGCGTTTCAGTTTATGAAGGAGCAGCTTATGAGCGCCCCTATTCTTGCCCCCGACTGGAGTTTACCTTTCGAGGTGATGATTGATGCTAGTGACTATGCAAATGGGGTCGTCTTAGGACAGAGGAAGGACAAACACTTCCATCCCATCTATTGTACGAGTAAGACACTAAATGAAGCTTAGGAGAATTACACGACTACTGAGAAGGAGCTTTAAGAGGTTGTCTTCACATTCGATAAGTTCCGATCCAATCTCGTGCTTTCTAAGACCATTGTGTACACTGAGCATACAACTTTACGCTATCGTTTCTCAAAGAAAGATGCTAAGCCTCGACTGATATGATAAATCTTACTTCTTTCTTAGTTTGACATCGAGATTAAGGACAAGAAGGGAGCTGAGAATGTAGCAGCGGATCACCTCTCGCGACTAGAGGATCCGAATATAGAGGAGATATGGAAGGAAGCCATTGGGGATAGATTCCCCTATGAGGACTTGAGGTACGTGAGAGTAGAGGAGGAAGGTATGCCATGGTTTTCTGATTTAGCAAACTACTTATCCGATAGTAAGGTGATACGAGGAATGACATCTTAGAAGAAAAAGAAGTTCTTTTTAGATGCTAAGAACTACATACGGGATGCATCTTACTTATTTCGTGTAAGTGCTGATAGGTTATTGAGGAGGTGGTGAGTAGAGAGGAAGGATTAGAAATCCTTAAACATTGTCATAAGGGATTGATAGGAGGTCACTATGGACCATCAAATACAATAAAAAAGGTGCTAGATTATGGGTTGGCCGATAGTGATTAAGGATGCGAGTCAGTTAGTGAAGAGTTGTGATGCATGTCAGTGGTCCGATAACATTTCCAGGCATAATGAGATGCCCAAAACACCTGATTCAGATAATAGAGGTTTTTGATGTTTGGGGTATAGATTTTATGGGTCAATTTCCTGCGTCTAGAGGAAATAGGTATATTCTTGTGGCTATAGACTATGTGTCCAAGTGGATTAAGGCTCACATCTTGCCCACTAACAATGAAAGAGTGGTTCTATTGTTTTTAAGGAAGTTGTTTAGTAGGTTTGGCATTCCTGGGGCATTGATTAGCGATAGAGGAACACATTTTTGTAACGCCCAATTGGAGAATATGTTAGCACGTTATGGAGTTACACATAGATTATCCACCGCCTATCATCCCCAAATTAGTGGTCAAGTAGAAAATGCAAATAGGTGGATCAAGAGGTTTTTAGAAAAAACGATTGGAACAAATCAATTGGGCAGAACTGCTAAATGATGCACTCTGGGCCTTTTGAACAGCTTTCAAAATGCTTATAGGGACTGCACCTTTGAGGATAGTTTATGGTAAGACGTGTCACTTACGGTAGAGTTAGAGCATAGAGTATTTTAGGCACTTAAGGCAGTTAACCTTAACTTGTCTAAGGCAGGTAAGAACCAGTATCTTCAGTTGAATGAGTTAGAGGAACTTTGAGATAAGACATATGATAGATCTTGGAGTTATAAGGTGAGAACAAAGTTCTTGCATGATAGGAAATTGAAAGAGGTGAAAGAGGTCAATAGGGATAGAGTATTGTTATATAATTCAAGATTGAAACTATTCCCGAGAAAGCTTAAATCTAGGTGGAGAGGACCATTTACAGTGAAAGAAGCGTTTCCATATGGTGTAATTAAATTTCAAGACGATTCCGGTAGTTCATAGAAAGTGAATGGACACAGACTGAAACATTACACAGGAGAGTCCACGGAGAACGAGATCGTGGAGGATGTAGCCCTCCTTGATGTTCCTAAGGTTTGAGAGATGAGAGGTTGCTTTCGAGTTACTTCCCGAATGTGGAGTTTGTAAAAGTTTCGTGTTTATATTTTTTTAGTTCATTTTTGTGTTCATTGGCGTCTTTCTTGTGTTTTCGGGTGTTATGCTTTGTTATTGTTTGTGTTTTGTAGGAATTCATACCAGAATTGAATAGGGAATCGAGAAGGAATGAAGTTCGAGGTTTTCTTATAATCAAAACAAGAATAGGATCATTTTTAAAGGTGAATAGTGCTAGGAAAGTTAAGATTTGAAATTTTTTCTAAGTACAAATTCTCAAAATTTTTTGGAAGATACCATCTATGCGATATGCATAGATGGGTACCACCATCTACGCTCATCGTATAGATCAAAGTCAAAAGGTCAGCATTCTTGTCCTATGTGATACACGCAGGATAAGCAATCATTTGCGCGTATCGCATAGGCCTTCTTATCTATGAAAAAAATAACATTCACCCTCGTGACCCACAACCACACAACCTAATCCCCTTTTCAACCCTCTCTTCCCCATAACCGACCCCCACCACTAATCTTCTTCCATTCACCATCACGAAACCATCACCATCACCCTTCCACCATCACCAAACCGCCGCCATCACCCTTCCACCATCACCAAACCACCACCTCAACCCTTCATAATCATCGCCCGCCATCATAACCCTTCCATCCATAAATTTTAAGCCTATCATCAACCACTTTCCACCAATTTCCGCTCGACCCTTCCAAACTTATTCACAAGTTAGAGATTTAGAACTAGTTTTCAATTTCTTGTTCTTGTTCCATTTTCTTTCAACAAAAGGTATGTTTTTTCCTTTTTTTCTAAGTTTATGTTTATGCTTAGTTTGTTTTATTTAATTCTTACATTATTTGTATTATCATTTGGTTTTTCACAAGTTGGACCCGGTTGATTGTTGACATTGGTTGGAATTACTTGACATTAAAGATTAATTTTGGAGTATTGTTGGATGAAATTGGGGTTTTATGTCAAATTAAGTATGGGTATAGTTGGTACATGATGATAATGTCCGGTTTGAGCTTAATTTCTAATATTTGTCATGCTAGTTGAGAAATGGACATCATGGATGAAATGGGATTTTGATGTCAGATTAAATGTGGATAGAGGTTGATATGGGTTAATTATGTTGGTCTATGTGAAATTGTCTAAGTTTTTTTCACTTCAAGTAGTATTATATTGAAACATGGTTTGAAATTTGATTGACTTTGAAGTAAATTGGGTTGTAATTATGGGTTTTTATGAGAATATATCACCATCTTTACCTTACGAATGATGTCAGAATTAAGTGTGGGTATTGTCAACTTGATGATTTTGGGTTCAACTTTGTAGCTATTTTGTTTTTATTGAGTCTACGTTTTAGGTGTTTGCCTAAATCAGGTTTTTCCTACTTGTACTCAATCTCCATTTAGGCATGAGAAATTTGATTTAGTCTTTTAATTCAGTTATTCTTGAAGGTTTTCTTTGTTTTAGTTTTCTTTTATTTAGCATTGTTATTTTCTTTTTAATTTGTTTTGTTCAAATGATAGAGAATGAAATGCTATACAGTCGTTGGATTCTGCATGATCTCTACTGATTAAAAAATGTTTTCACTTTTTAGATATGGATAGAGGTGCAAGCTCTTTACAAGCAGGAAAACATAGAGCTAGGGAAGCTCTGAGGACCAACCACATATTCATGTGATCACGAGGCACATCAGATATGATGCATATTATGTGATCCCAGACCCAGATGATTAACCTATTCCAGAAGACGAGAAGGATCTGATTAGTCATACTTTCCTCAGATTTGCACCAGAAACTGAGAAATATGAGAAATGAATTAAGTTTGCAGACATTGACTTATTAATACATAGAACAATTGATTGGAAGTTGATGAACCATTTGAATGCTACTCAAAGGATCACCAAGTTTTTGGGACCTAAATGGTTGAATGTTATTTAGTATGTTGAACCATAATATTTAGAGCTGACAGTGGAGTTTCATTTCACTCTAAAATATAAGGCGAGCAGGAACAGTCTGGCCAATATAGTGTTATTTTCCTTGGGTAGACAAGTCTATAAAATGAGTGTTGAACAATTTGGGGTAGGTGCTAGGCTATACTGATGATGAGATTAGGATACCCAGTTTTGAGCTGGCTTTGAGGGGTGAGCACAAGAAGGATGTGGATAATACGGTTTGTCAAGCTGTATTGGGTGAGCTTTGGAGATCGATTAGTGATGGTCAATTTTTCATCAAACATGGTTGCATCAGCTACTACAGACCCGTTTCTGAAGTACATTCATCGTTTACTCGCAGGTACTATTGTGAGTAGAAAAGGAAAATAAAAGGTCAGGAATGTGGATTTGTTTGGATTATATTGTATAGTGAATAGAAGAGACATCAATCTTGCAATCTTCTGACTTCATTCATGAGGGGTAGAAAGGGTGGCCCCAATGCTAGATTAGATCTAGGCCCTTATGTCACACGCATTGCAACTCTCCGGATCATTAGTTGACTAGAGGGCCAGATACAGGTGTGTTTGGATTACATGAGCTTAGACAATCAAACATTATTGAGTGGGATGAGCCAATCAGATGGGTTGGGGTAGGTTTAGGCCGCAGGTTCAACCAGCAGCGGGCTCTTCAGCTGCAGATACTATCTAGATGAGTGCACCAACACACGGACAGAGAAATATCTACCGGCCTCGCCATGAAATTCCTCAACAACAACATCCTTTGATAGAGTTTGCACCCACACCTTTTGACCTGTGGGATCTACAAGACAAGTTGTTTACGAGAATAGAGGATTAGGATGAAATGTACCATAATCAATTTCAGGCACATGATCAGATAATTTAGGGTAAACTGGATCACCAAGATAATACGATTAGATATATGATGGAGCAGCAGCACATGTTAGTGCCCCCGCGATTTACTTACCCCTGTAAGGGGTACCCTCCTTACTACAGAGATTATGGAGGGCAAGGTGATGCCATTAGTGCTGGTAGCGCTGGTGATCAGGATGATTAGATGACTTGAATGGAACAAGACACGTGGATTCTCACCGCGTACACCAGGGGAGTTTGTTCCATTTTTTTCGGCACTTTATCTTTATTTGCTTTTGTTTGCTTCTTAATTTTTGTTAGTTTAGTTGTTTTGTTGCGTAGTCTTTCTAGTCAAATTGAGTACAATGTGTGTTTTAAGTGTGGTATGGGGGATTTACGTGTTGCGCAGCTCTGAAAAAAAATGAATGACAAATTGTTTTCCAAAGAATTGTGCAAATTGTATGAAAAATGATAGAAAAATGGGGAGTTGGTTTTCAAGAAAAAGAAAAAAATGATAATAATAAAAATAATATTTCAAACAAACAAGAATGTGTCAATTGGTAATCAGTTGGTGACCTAGTTAGCTTTGAGAGTTTCTTTAAGGGTTTTAAAATTACCTATTTAAATCAATAAATCGCGTGGGTTATCATCTTAGATGAAACATGGAGGTCTTAATTAAATAAATTTGGCACCCATATAGACTTTAGAACTTACATTAGTTAAGAGTGACTGCTATAGAAGGAATTTATAGCTCACCTCTTTCTTTTCATGAAAATTAATCCGAAAAAAGTGGCGCTTCATCAATTATATTCCATAGAGCATTAGACTGAAAACAAAAATCAATCTGAAAAAAATAAATAAAGTAAGTAAGCCAACAACTTACGTGTTACCCTCCGGGATAGCGACTCGAAGGATACACTCATGGGTGAGGTGAACTTGAGGAATAAACCAGTCTATGCTCCTAAATTCATCAGTATTCGTTCACCCTGATATGGCAATGATTCTCAAGTATGATAAGTTTTCTAGTTTGCATTGGTAGGAAAACTCTAATTGGGCAAAGTTGTGCCACGTCAAATAATCAATTAAGCAGGTTGAACTGTACCTTTCTAAGTGTGAGGCCCTGTAGATGAATTGATATCACTTGAACTTAAACAGACGCGAAAAGAAACCCGATTAGTTATGTTGGGGTAAATTGGAAACAATACCGATGATTACTATGGCTTGTTGCTTGTTTGTGGGAATAATTTGAATATTTTAGTATAATTGAAAACTTGATTCCTATATATAATTCCATTTCTCACTTTTTCAAGGACGAAAAAAGTTTAAGTGTGGGTATTTTTGATGTATTGTAAAAGACATCCATTTTAGGTCACGTTTTCGGGTCTCTTTTGTTTATTTTTAGTAAGATTTAATAGTTTTTCCTTATCGTTTGTTATTTTGTGGTTCAATAGGTGCTTGGGTGATTAAAGTGATGAAAACACATGGGAAACGAAGAAAAGAGCCAAATGATGGAGAAAGACCAACACTTAGAAAATTTTCCAAAGTGTCAAAGTCAAAGTTGCTAGAAAATCCCATCTATACGAGACGCACAGTAGGAGAGATTCTCCTCCGTATCACATAGATCACAAATTAGATTTTTTGGAATACTTAATCTATGTGATACACACAGCAGGAGAGGTTCTCCTGCGCGTAACGCATAGATGGCATTTTGGAAAAATTTTACAAAGTTGTAGTTAAACAACTTTTCTCAACCCAAAAGGGGAGTTCGACAACCAGTCGTTTCAAGAGAATTCTCAAGGACGAATTGAATATTTTAGAAGGATTGGAAGCTAAAGATTGAAGCTAGGATCATAGGAACTATTGCAAAACATTTGAACACAAGTTTTTATCTTCGTAACTTTGGTTAGCCTACATTGTTTTGAAAATGTTGATCTTGTTTTCAATGTTTAAGTTGATGTTTCTATTGAAAAATCATAATGCTACCTAGGTTGATGATTGGCTTGTGTTAAGTTGAATGGATTTTATTTATTGAACGGTTATTGTGGTTAATGCTTATGTAAAGACGTTTATTCAATCTATTTAATGAATTTGAGTATTTTGGCAGAATTATTGATGATTCCTATATTCCTCATGTTAGTTGTTGAATGTCTTTCATAGAAATTTACATATCTAGATTGATTACTTTGTGTTTTCGATTAGTTGATTGTTTGCTAGATGTAGTAACCATAAGAATTGGCTTGAATTGATTATTAAGTCTTAATGCTCTTCTTAATTTGAGTCCGAGAAGTGAGAGTTAATCGAATTGTCCTTATGATTAGACATTTAGGAATAAGCGGTTGAAATAAGGTTTCACTAAGTTAGCTAATTGCATTGCTTTTCGTGTCCAATAGATCGTTTAAAAGTTGCCCCTTTCATTGTCAATGTATTGTGTTATTTAAATCGAGAGATTAGCTATCAACCGAGTATATAAGTGTTGTCAAAGAGACTTAGTGGTAATTTGACCAATCGGTAGTTTCATTCATCTTCTAGGTTCTCTTTTTGGTCACACCAAGAGAATGATCCAGGATCCATTAAGTGTCTCAGAGGTTCATATCATTAGATCCTAATTCCACAGTAGTTCAATAACTATTTGAAGTTTAAGGGTCGCAACTAAGATTCACCTAAGTAGTATCTTTCTCATTCTTGATTTTCTAAGAGTTTTTATTTTCTCGTGTTGTAGTTGGTACAATAACAAAATAAACAAACAAACAAACAAACATACCCAGTGTATCCCGCTGAAGAGCAGGGTCTGGGAGGGGTATGTGGTGGCAAGTCTTTCCTCTATCCTGAGAGATAGAGAGACCGCTTCCGAAGAGACCCCCGACTCGTTAACAAAGGCAGTAACTATAACAATCATAATACATATCA
>BJCO01374259.1:0-10873 GCA_018326465.1 Flaveria floridana | reverse complement strand
CTTTCATTTTCATATGTTTTTAATCGAGCATTTTGATTATTTATTATCACAATATTACTATTCAAAGTTACGAATATTAATAGAGGTGCATAAGAAAGGGGTTGGAAGCCGTAATCATTTTGAAAACCAGTTTGTACCCGAATCAAACTATATTTATGACAAGTTACACTTCATTGAGTTATGACAAAGTACAAATACGAAAAATACGAAATGTTATAGTCTTCTCTGGTTAAGGGAATCTCATCCTGAAATTTAACTAGTAAAGGCTAAATGATCTTAAAAAGGACAATGGTACTTGAGCTTCATTTAGTCCTCGCATTCTCAGGTTAACTCAGGACCATGTTTAAAATTCCAACAAACTTTCACAATGGGTATAGGGATTCGCTTGAGATTCTTAATCTCACAGTCAATGATCTCTATCGGTTTGTAACCCTCTTCATTAAAACCAAGTTGGAGCGGATAAAACCATAAAACCGATCATCCTCCCTAAAAATAATTTCAAACCAAGCCATCTTAAGACAATTTCAAATGTTGACCAGATTTGACCAAACCGGTTTCACCCAAAAACCAACTTGAGCCCTTTTAAATATAAACACCAACAAAAAACCCTCTTAGAAACCCAAGATGAAGAAAAAGATCACAAACTAAACCAACAAAACAATTTAGGGGGCAGTTTAATTGGGAGACATTTGGACCGTATCAACACCTTCAAAAACAAAAATCGAGTCAGCCCGGATGACTCGATCAACAACACCATTTTTATAAAACAAACGGGGTCAGCCGGTCGGCTCGGTCGGCCCGAAAATCGAAATCAAACAAAGCCTGTTAAAGCCCATGATGAAAGAGGGTCAACAAGCCATTGTCGCGCGCTAGCAACAACGGATAAGAGTCTCCGACTTCGTCACCATCACCATCACCATCACTCTCTTCTTCTGTAATCGAAATGCTTGCAAGCAGCAGCTTTCATGGCGGACCTTCTTCTCACTTCAGTGACTTCACACGTCGAACAACCACTACACACCACAAACCCTACTTTCGCGTTACGAAACCCCAATCTGTTCCTTCTGTTTGTGTTTTTCTTTCGTCGAGAAGAATGACGTCGAATCGGTTCGTTATCAGGGCCCTGAATCGTGAGTCTGATGGTTCTGTGTCGTCGGAGAAAGAGGCGAGGCCGTTTTTTCCTCAGTTACATACGGTTAAGATTCCCGTTGGGGATAGACACGTAAGTCGGTCGTTTCGATTGTGGTTTGATATTGTTTTGAAGTGCCTAGGGTTTTGAGTTTTATCGGAAAGGAAATTGTGGTGTTAAAAACGAACTGTGATAGTTTACTGTCAGATTAGATGAACTAGATATAATGCTAGTTTTTCCAATAGATTTTTACATAAAGCTAACCAAGTAAAGTTGCTGAACAAAAAATCAAAGTAGTAAACAGATTAATAGGCTAAAAACGTATAATACTATTATAATACAATGAGTAAAGTTAAAACATTAGAAAATTAAAGATTTATTTTGAAAATTTAAGTGGTTATACGCGAATTCCATTACTAAATGAGTAAAAGTATATTACCAAAAAGTATGAGAATTTAGGATTTCAGACCTTAGAATTAAAAAGGGGCCAGGCGTTCATTGCTACTCATGTTTTTGTTTCCTTTTTTATTTATATATAACTTTACTAGCTTGTTACCCTTATTTGGTTTCATTTTATACTTTGTTGAGTTTTAACATATCCAAACAATAAGGTTATGGTGAGAAAAGGGGATGTAAAGCTTACAAGTACCTCTTATTCTTATCGCTCTGATATATGTTTTTTCTACAGATAACAGTTGAGACTGGTCAAATAGGAAGACAAGCTAGTGGATCTGTTGTTGTAAGAGATGGAGAAACTGTAAGTTTTTGGGAAACAGTTACTTTTATGGTTACTTCTTATCATGTCTTGTTGTGGGATTACAGAAACAATGCCTAAAATAGGTCAAGCACTCATGCACATTTTAGAAATGCAAGTTTGTGATATGCAGCTTATCATAATAATACCTCTAAGAATAGATTATTTTTCAATATGCAGATTGTCTACACATCTGTTTGTATGTCTGATGTTCCAAGTGAGCCTTCTGACTTTTTCCCTATGTCTGTACATTATCAAGAGCGTTTTTCAGCTGCTGGTAGAACTAGGCAAGTATCATGCTTGTTTGCTTATTTACATGACGATTTACGAGCAAGTTCATAAAACTATTTGTATACAAAATTTTTGAATTCATCTATTTTTTTCAGCGGAGGATTTTTTAAGAGGGAGGGAAAGACGAAGGACCATGAGGTATTAGTTTGTTGGCTATATATTTATGAAAAAGAATATCTTATGCGCGACATTTTATAACTACACCCTTCTTGTAAACTAAGTCAAAAAAACAGGTGGTGGATAACTTTTTTTCTTTTGTGTATCAGCCATTCTTAAATTTTGATCTTAAAACTTTTCTTTGTGAATGATAGGAATCATGGTTTTTATCATGAAATTACCTTTGTTACAGTATCATTCTCATACCTCAACAAATATCATATTTCTGATTGGTATCTATTGATGTTTTACAGGTACTTATTTGTAGACTAATTGATAGGCCATTGCGGCCAACCATGCTCAAGGGCTTCTACCATGAAACTCAAATACTATCTTGGGTATATACTTACTTCTTAGTTGTTAGACATTTTTCTTGTTTCAATTATAATTTCTATTTTCATGTATATGACTTTGAGGAGCCGTATACCATATCTAAGTTATGTAAGGTAAATGTCTAAAGTTTTATTGTATAGTTATATCACTCTGGGCACTCTTATTTAAGGCATGTTCTAAATTGGTTGGTTGACTTTTCTAGTTTTGTATAATGATATCATAAAACTTCTTGCCTTCTCCTCAAAAAATCTGGACAACCAGATCTGCAATTTAATAGGTGGAACACAAATATATAGAATAATCACAAACATACTTTGGAAAACTGAAAATAATTTGCACTTCTTCCCTTACATAATCAATTTGCAAAAAGATAAATTAAAAATGAAAAAATGGTGATGATAAATAAATATTTTAAGTTCAGGATTTCATGTTTGTTGGATATAGAATCAGTAATGGAACTCATTCATTTGCAGGTTTTGAGTTATGATGGCTTGCACTCCCCAGATTCTCTGGCTGTTACAGCGGCAGGAATTGCAGTGTAAGATTCATTAACAAATTCAGCAGTTTCTCTCTTAAGATGGTATCATAGATTGTTTTGATTTCAGCTACCTAATTAGTAATTACAGTTATTGCTACATTTTGCATTAAACAGAGCTCTCTCAGAAGTGCCAAATACAAACACTGTAGCAGGAGTTAGAATCGGGTTAATTGATGATAAGTTTGTTGTGAATCCAACAACCATGGAGATGGAAAAATCAAAACTGGATTTACTGTTAGCAGGTTCAGATACCGGGATATTAATGATAGAGGTTGTAGCCACTCTTCTTTTATTGTCAGTACACTATGTATACATCAGTATCACATGTTTGGTGGTGGTTTCGTATACCAAAAAAATTGTTCTTATCATTTAAATTTCCTCCAATTGCAGATTTTTTACGGCGATATTCTGTTTGGTACTTACTCATTCTGACACAAGTATTTTGTGTTTATGCCCTTATTTATTTTAGGGTTACTGTGACTTTCTTCCTGAAGAGAAGTTGCTTCAAGCGATAGAAGTTGGCCAGGTTATTATTTGATTTTGTTGGAACCTGGAATTTGCTTTTCATATTATTGTACCTCTATGATTATTCCAAATAACTATTAGCTTTTATTTTTATAGTCTAACAACCAGGGTTAGATAAACCAAGAATTGGGATTAATTATAGATCAGGAATTACATAGGGCTTGAGATGGTCTTCTATTTCTGAATGTTTTCTTGTATTTGGCCATTAATCAATGGAATGGAATATGTTTTTTTTTCACGCTTATAAATTGGGCCATAGTGTTCATGCGGTGTTAGAAGTTTATTTTCTTTTTATCTTTTATGCATCAGGATGCTGTAAGAGCCATATGCAAAGAGGTTGACAATTTGGTAAAAAAGTGTGGGAAACCCAAAATGCTTGATTCAATTAAGTTACCTCCACCTGAGCTGTATAAGCATGTGGAAGTATGTGTCTCTTTTCATCTTTATAAATACATTAATGTTGCTTTATATTGATTTATCACACTATGAGGCCGTGAAATTCATTTTTCTGCATCATGTTTTATTTAAATTCACAAGATAATACAATGCAGGAGATTGCTGGTGATGAGTTAGGTGAGGTTCTACAAATAAAAAACAAAGTACCAAGAAGAAAAGCCCTCTCATTATTGGAGGAAAAGGTTCTAAGTATACTTACTGAGGAGGGTTATGTCAGCAAAAGTGAAACTAGTGTGGGTGCTGAAATAACTCCAGATATGTTGGAGGATGAAGATGAGGAGGAAGAATTTGTTGTTGATGGTGAATTTGATGAAGGCGACGTTCACATCAAGCCAGTTTTGAAAAAACCAGTTCCCACGGTATCATTATTCCCCTCTTCATTAAATATGTATATTTCATATAAGCCAAAATCAGAAAGAAATCTTACAAGGTTGAGATGGGTGTTTTGGGCTGGGTTGGGTTGACTTGCAAGCACTTTCTTTAGTTTTTGGTTTTTTAAATAACTGAATATATTAGTTTTAATAACAATTTAAGCATATTAGTCAAGAGCGCACAAAGACGCACACGTAGGAGGTGTAATGAGGCCAGGCCACTCGTCTGAGATAGATGCAAGGAGAGGTTCTTTTCTTGGCATGGCGGAGGGGTGTGTTTTTGGCAAGAAAGATCCAAATTTTTTTAGGTTTTAACAGTTTGATTGGTGATGATGTATAATGCATGTTGCTGATTTTGTGAATTGTTATTAGTTATGAACTCTTGGTATTAATTTGATGATTCTAATTGTAAATTCTGTTAGGTTTCTATTATATCTATGGAGTGGCATTTTTAATAATCTTATATGTATATTAATTGTGTGTGTGTGTATATAAATATAATTTCTCCTGTCACTGCACTTCTTTCTGGTCTCAAGTGCGTGTTTTTTTGCGCTTTGTCTCCAGGCAACGAACGAGCGCTTTGTCCCTTGCGACTTTGGCTATAATGACAAAAGTAATATTATGACAATAATAATCTTGATCATTAGATAGAACACTTTAGGACTCGAGCTTGACGTTGGGCGACTTCCAGCAGGTTTGACATGTTTGACCCCTTTGAAGTGTTCCCCTCTTGTATTTTTTAATTAGATCCATTTAACCTCTTTGAGATGAATCCAACCCAAGTTGATCCACTCACAAGTAAATGGGTGGATTGGCACATCTACTTGAAAGGATATACCAACATCTGTGGTTGCTAAATGGTTCAATATGATAGTCTTGTTTGGATTGTTACAACTGTTAGTTAAACAACAAAGGGTTATATTTACATTATTGAAAGTTCAGAAACAATTAATTTAGTTGTTGAATGTTACTTGATTCATCTCTTTTTTTTTTTTAATTTATGATTTAGTTGTGTTGTAGACTTTCCCTCTTCTTGCTTGTTTTTCACCTTCATGATATTCTTGAATTTTCCTGTTTCCCATGTAGTTTTACTCGGACGTAGATGTGAAACTGGTGTTCAAAAGTGTTAGTTCCAAATACCTGCGAAAACGAATTGTGAAGGTATGCATATGATCATTTGCTATTAAGAAATTGACTGACACATTGATAGACTGATTATTACTTTCTTAATTTGATGCCTTCTATATTCAATGCTTTTGATCTTAATTAAAGTGTTTATTTTTGAATTGTTTTTATTTTCATGTCTGGAATCTTAAAGGGAGGGAAAAGAAGTGATGGCAGAACTTCAGAGGAGATACGCATTATTGACGCAGAATGTGGGTTACTTCCTAGAGCACATGGAAGTGCTCTTTTCACGCGTGGGGAGACACAGGTTTGTATTTAAAAATTTACAAGTAGATATTGACCATATCAGAGAATACTTTAGCTTATTTGCATATCTTTTGAGTAAATGATGTTTTAGTTTATCTCCTTGTTTTAATTTGTCTTGTGTTACAGTCGTTGGCGGTGGTTACTCTTGGTGATAAGCAGATGGCACAAAGAATAGACAACCTTGTGGGTGTAGAAGATGTAAAAAGGTTCTATCTTCAGGTGTGACTAAGATTTTAGCTCTTTGCTGAACCTTTTTTTACAGGTCTAAATAGTATATTAGCTGCTAAATTTCACCTATGATTTTTAATTGTGTTTTTACCTATCCTTAGTTAATAACTTGAATAAATGTCTATAAGATTAAAAGAAGGATTTGTTACCGTTGGGAGGGGAGTACTGGGTCAAGCCCATTTATGAAACTGTTAACTGTTGTTATTTTTAATCACTTTGCTAATAAGAAATCTGGGCACTGTTTGGTTGTGATTTCCCAGATTTACACAACTACCTTTGGTTGTTTATACAGTATTCATTCCCACCATCATCTGTTGGGGAAGCTGGACGAATTGGAGCACCAAGTAGAAGAGAAATTGGCCATGGTACACTTGCAGAAAGAGCCCTAGAACCAATTTTGCCTTCTGAAGATGATTTTCCGTATACCATACGAGTTGAGAGCACCATAACAGAAAGTAATGGATCTTCAAGGTGTGATTTTCTACAGAGTATTACACCATTATAATTTATAGGAAATACTAGTGGTGGCTATTTCGACCCGTGTGCTTGTGAATAGGCCGGTATGTTTTTTTTTTTTTTTTTTTTTTTTTTTTTTTTTTTTTTGTCTCAAATGGGCCAAATTAGAACTTTTAGCTTAAAGTGTAACGAGTCAAATGGGTTGAAGGTTGACCAATGTCTATTTTTACTGCATACAGAATGACTGAATTCTTTGGGCCAGCCTATTGGAATATTGGATAATTGATTGACCTAAGTAATAACCCACTTATATGGCCCCCCACCTATTGGATCACTTATGAGATTCATGGATCAAACTCTTTTATTTGTGGGATCAGATATATGGATGGAATCAGATCAAGATCAGGGCCTGACCCATTGACAGACCTAACCCATCCCTTTCGAACCTGTTTTGGCTAACCCACCAGGCCCACCCATCTTGCCACCTATAGGAGATGCATGTCCATAAGTAAACCACAGAGACACTTGTCTGGTATTTATAAAGTGTTTCCTTACTAATTTCTGCATCTGACAGTTATTTTAAGACATTCTTTGACATTATACTTTCAATTTTTTTGTATGATAATGTGATAGCATGGCATCAGTTTGTGGTGGATGCCTTGCATTACAAGACGCTGGGGTACCATTAAAGAGCTCCATTGCAGGCATAGCAATGGGTTTGGTTCTAGACACAGAGGAATTTGGGGGAGATGGGACACCGCTTATTTTATCTGACATCACTGGCTCTGAGGATGCTTCTGGAGATATGGACTTTAAGGTAAATGAATTGATTTTTTTAAGAAGCCACTTGGGTCTTAAACAATGGTCTTTTGACTTCTTTTTGCATACATCATGTTTTGGAACGATGGACTTTAATGATGCAGGTTGCTGGGAATGATGATGGAGTAACAGCATTTCAAATGGATATCAAGGTTATTTATTCTTTCTGTGTTTCTTGGTTGTCAAGTAATTTTGTGAATATTGGTGATTTATATCTGAACAACATACCTTTCTACATTATAGGTAGGTGGAATTACTTTGTCAACAATGAAACAGGCTTTGTTGCAAGCAAAGGAGGGCCGGAAGTGTATTCTTGGTAAATTTCAAAAACATAACATCAACTTATTTTCATTTACATATGCTATTTCGACACATCTTTTACTTGGTTTGCACGAGACACTTTATTTTTTCAGCTGAGATGTTGAAGTGCTCACCTCCCCCCTCTAAGAAGCTTTCTAAGCATGCTCCACTTATTCTTGTTATGAAGGTTAGATGTCATCCCTCAGCCCCCCCTTTGTTGTCTAACATGACATGTAGTACCCATATTGCTCACAGTTATTTATATATTTGTTTTAACAACTGCTGTAGGTTAAACCTGAGAAAGTTAACGTTATTATTGGTTCTGGGGGTAAAAAGGTCAAGAGTATTATTGAGGAGACTGGTGTGGAGTCTATTGAAACTCAAGATAATGGAACAGTAAGCTAAGCATGCTAGCCTTTTATGTTCTTTTGTTCTTGCAGTCTTACATGTATTATTGACTTTTGCAGGTCAAAATAACTTCAAGAGATTTGACAAGCTTAGAAAAGACTAAAAATATTATTAGTAACTTGACAATGGTTCCTGTTGTTGGTGATATATATAGGTATCTTTCTTTAATGCTTCTTTCTGATTTTTTGTTAAAAAAAGTTATTGTTTAGAATAGAGTTTTTGGAAAATTTCATTCACATTGGACTTTGTGCGGTTCTGTTATCAGGAACTGTAAAATCACATCTGTTGTTCCTTATGGTGTTTTTGTAGAGATAGTACCCGGCCGAGAGGTATAACTTCTATCTCATGTTTCAATCATGATATTATGTTATCAGCATTTTGGCATGCTATGCTCTAAATGGATATTGTGAATTTATCTTTGTCCCTATGAAAGCTTAGAATTTTCTAAAATTATGACGAATTTTAACTCCGTTTCAGGGACTTTGTCATGTTAGTGAATTAAGTCCAGAATATCTGTCAAAACCAGACGATGTAAGGGTTGTCATCTTTGTTATTACCTAGTATTCTTCCAATCAACTCATGACATTCTTTTTTCTTTTTTAAGGTTTTTAAGGTTGGAGACATTGTTGATGTCAAGCTCATTGAGGTTTGAATTTCTTTCCTTTTATATATTTGAAGAGCGTAAAATAACCTTGGGAGATGACTTGTGTGCCTGACGTTTAATATTAAAAACTTAGATGATATAATTTCTATAAAGATTTTTTTTATTACTTGTTTTAGTTTTTTGGATTACAGTATTCAGAATTATCTCAATGTAATTACAGATCAATGAAAAAGGACAACTTCGTTTAAGCCGAAAAGCATTGCTCCCAGATCAGGGTACTGATAAGCCTAACGAAGATCAGGGGACCCCACAAAAGTCGACAGGCAAAGGTAAACCTAGGCAAAGTTCAAACACACCAAAGGGTGATGTGGATAAAATCCCCGATGGTACGTTTACTAAGAGATATGTTGGGTCCCGCAAAAATGAGCCGAAAACTAGTAGCAACAAGTCTGATACTGACGTGTCCAGTGACAGTGGAAGTGCATTGGTTAATGGAGAAGCTTAAGTTGGATAAAAGGAAAATGGTGGTAAAAAAGCAACTTGATCTGTTTTGGCATGACTTGCTCTGGAAGATAGAGGTATGAATCCCCCATTTCAAATAAACTTAAGAAAATGTAAACTACACTAAAGTGGCTTAATTATCGGCTTAATTATCTAATTAATCGTCGGTTTTTTTGGCAGAAGTTCGATTCGTCTTGATTATCACCTGGAAACAGAAACCGGGGAACTTGAAGTATGTTCATGACCACATGTGGTCAACAAGATCATTCACAATTGCTGTGAAGTTAGGGGGCACGGAAAATTCTAGTTACAAATCACTCGATTTAAACGATGATGAACCTGCATCAACTGTATCGCGGGTCCTACAAATGACTTTGAATTTGTATTAATTATGATACTTGTATATAGATTAGAATTATTCATGTACAAGACTAGTCGACTTCATTTTGAATCTAACAGCTCCCCCGTTTAACATGTGAGAGAACATTGGAACAAGCAGGTTGTTTTGTCATGTAAAACCACTTTTAAATGTTGTTACAGAGCTCTTGCATGATGGATTTGAAACCATTTTGTCCTTTAGAGTAGATCATTACATAGTTCACATCTATAAATTCTTATGCGGTTGAGATCATGCTTATTTCATGAAAAATAGATTGATTCTAGTTACCTTGTGATGCAAATAAAAGATTCTCTAATCACACTTTAACAAACAAACTTTGTACCATAAACTTACACATAAAAATAACATATTCACGTGTATTTGTTAGCACATGTTTGTGGGTATGTGTTCGTGAGTTCTTATATATTTTGTTATGTGTGTTAGATTTTTTACAATACACGTATAAATAACATACTCACGTGTATGTGTTAGCACATATTTGTGGGTATGTGTTTATGAGTTCTTACGGATATCTTATGTGTGTTAGATTTTTTATAATACAAGCTAAACATAATATTTCTAAAGTGAATATGATTTTTTTAAAATTAATTTCTTAAGAAAAATAATTTGTTTGCTACACGAAATATTAAACAGGCTCAAGTGAATTTTGGGTCTTTGCTAAACACACAAAGTATGCCCCTTAAGTCTTAACATCGTCATATTCTCCTATTATGAAAGAAGCAACGCCATGAACAGTAACTCAAGGGTATTTCCGGTTTTTCATCGTTTCTCGGGTTCTGTGCCCTGCCTTCTTATGTGATGTCCGCCTCTTTTCTTCCTTTGGTGGTGGTGGTTGCGGAGGCGGTGGGCGATCGGCTCTTGCCACCGCTTCGTTTTCACCGGCCGGCCGTCGACTTTAAACACCGATGGTTGTTTGTGCGTTTGTTGGTGTAGACGGTGCTATGGTCCGCCTCCCTACCGTGCCCTCACCGTTGTGTGCCCTCGGTGGTCGTCCGATGGGCCTTACGATTTACAGATCTGAGGTTCAATGCAAAGAAGAAGGCGGTGCAGGTGGTGTTCCCCTAGGCCGGGCGTCAGGGTACCGTCGGTTCTTCATAATCTCTCCGTTACTCTTTTAGGCTTTCCGGGTGCCATTGCCCACTGCCGCCGGCGCCGTCGTCGCGTGCATCTGTT
>BJCO01374227.1:0-10629 GCA_018326465.1 Flaveria floridana | reverse complement strand
GGTCGAACTGGGGTCTCGCGGTTGAGGAGGTAAAGGATTTCCCGCTGAACCACGCCTTTCAAAAAAAAAAGCTATTTTATTATTTGATGGATTAAATGCAACGTGTGATGTGATGTATAACAAAAAGTTTAACATTTCACATGGACTAACTATTTCAATTGTCGTTGAAGAGGAACAAAACACATAAAAATAGTGGGTAAAACACACATCAAACTAGTGGGTATACTCAAAAGTTATGATGTACTTTAACCAAAAAGGTAAAAAATAATAATGATGCACAAAACAATTCACTCTCAAATCATCATAATTATACATCATTTACACTGGTTTTAAAATATCATATTACAAACCGATCATACATGTTAGAAAGAATCATCGCGAATCTTTCTAAAATACACAAAATATAGACATATTTACTATTTGCTTTGATATTTAGACAGAAAATCTTGGTTCGGGTCCGACCACCATCGACCACAACATTTGCACATCTTCACACGAGCAACACTTGACGTCTTCGTACAACACATAAAGCCCGTTACCTATAAATTAACCCGAAATATAATCCAAACGTCAATAAACTTAGTGATCAAGAACTATACCGACAAACCTTTAAACGCGTACGTTTTCGATGGCGGGTACTAGTCGATAGAATTCGGTTCCACATGCTCTTGAAGGGGGAGAATAAAGATTGAAGCCACCCCATTAAAAAGCTTCAACTCCTCAGTTGATGATCATTCATGGTAATTTATTGTAATAATAAGTGAGAAGGCTTGTTTTGGTATGAAGTCAGTGTCAAAATGTAAACAAACACCTTCAATACACTTTATGCAATTGACCAAATAATATTAGTAGTAGGTGTGCCATTCACTGGTACTAGAAGAAATAAAAAAGGTTGCTTCATCTACACAATTAACAAAGTATTTTGTATCATAATCTTTCAATTATATACCAGTTAGAGGTTATGTCCAATCTTTGTCGAGCTAATGTGAAAAAAAAAATTTAGACGAGGTTACTAAATTCAAAAAGAACTCGAATATAGGTTTAGTACATAAATTAGATGACTAATTTGTATTATCAAATGGTGAGATTTTTCTACAAAGTGTATTTTTACTACAAAGTGTGAGAAGACACAATAAGACTAAAAAAGTCATAAAAAATTATATCTTACAATCTAAATCGAATTAAAAAAGTACCTCGAAGTCTATGTTCCTCTCATCGTCATCTTTCAGAAAAAAAAATAAAAAAAATTCATCGTGTCTTTTTATGACACAATACGTCATTGTGTCATTCATAATGACACAATGACGTCATTGTGTCTTTCATAATGACACAATGACATCATTGTGTCTTTCATAATGACACAATGACGTCATTGTGTATTTCATAGATAACATAATAAAAAACGTTAATTTTTTTTAATTTTTTCGTTTATTTTTTTCTTAGCGATGACAACTAAGGAACAAAATCTCGAAATTACTTATTTGAATTCGATTTAGATTGTGAGATTTAATTTTTTTGTGACTTTTTTGACTCGTTGTGTCTTCTCATATTTTATAGCAAAAATACACTTTGTATTTAAAGCTCTTTCTTATCAAATTTAATATAAAATTTTCTTTATTTCTTATAACCGGTCGGTCATCAAATCAATTGCTTGTCTAGTCCCTCTAAAAAATAAGATAACATCATAAATAACTTAGAAACTGACTTGGAATATATATAAAACTACTTGTTTTTTTGTGTGACTTTACGAAAGTAGAGTTTATAATAAATAACATACGAAACCAAAAGGTAGTAATGACTAATGAAGTTGTAACGAGATTTTATTAGAAAAAAATGTATAAATAATTTTGAAATCCAATCCAACAACTTTATCACATCGATAAACACCTGATTCAAATAAAAAGGGTTCAAATAAAATACTACAATGTTATACTTTTAGGCCAACTCAAATGCATATTTCCCATCCCTAAACAAGGATCCACTAACTGTTTAAATAGTTACTCAACTCACAAACACAACATTCCACTAACTGTTTTAAATTGTTACTCAACTCACATATTTTATTACATATAGTTCAAAATACGCCAATTTCATTAACTTCAAAAGAAGTTAGAATTGAGACGGATTCAATTATTCAAAACATTTTTTTATCTAAGAGACTGATCGATGGCTGGTCAAACACAAATTACACGATCTTATTGCAATTCTGTGGATGTAAAACTATCATCACTCCAATAACATTTCAAGATATGTTTGTTAAAAATCTAAATTAAAAATTGAAAGGTAACATCTTAGAGAACATGTTATGTAGTCATAATAAAGTAGTTTTAACCACCTAAAAAAAGATAATCCCATAACCAATAATGATACCCCATTTGTAGGTGTACCCTCTTTACATGAGCAAAATGATGGTTTTTGAGCATGACTCATTTCATAACCAAAACATCTTTCATAAGCACCATTTATTACGCTAAATTACCAATCATAAAAAGTGACCCAAAACATGAAAAGTCACACTCATTCTAATGGGGTTATGCTATACTTAATCCCCACCTGGGTTTCCACTCACTGTATCCCCGTTATATGTGCGTATAAAACGCTGTATACGGGAATACAATTGCTCCTACATGGGAGTATACAAGCCCTATACGGGTTTATATAAGTTAAAACCGTCATATACGGCGGTATACAAGCCCGTAAACAGGCATACATACGTTTAATAAAATCAAACTAATAATGGGTATATTTAACAACAGGGGGTGTATCTAAATAATCCCATTCTAATGGCACCACTATGTGCTTGTGTTTTTGTGCGTGTGAGAAAGAGAAATTGAATCAATAAAGAAGCCATAGTTCCTTATGAGTTCTTACTTCTTACCCAGAAGCCATTTTTCTTCAGCAATGGCATCATAACTTGCTCTTGTTCTTTCAGTCTTCAACAAATCTATAGCTTTTTACTGATTTTGGAGATTACATATGCAATTCTGAACCCAATGGCATCATATGCTTGAAGATTTGTCTTTTGATCTTGGAGCTAAGTTACAAACTGATTATTCTTTGGATTCAAGGTAAAGTTTTATTGTTCTTCTACGCAAGATATCAGTTATCTTTTGTTATATTTTCAAAAATATTTGGTTACGAATCTTAATCTTTCAAACTTCAAGAAATCTTAACTTTTTAATGATTTTGAGGTGACCTCATACGAATTGTTCTTCAGATTCAAGTACAACTACTTGTTTCCTGCAATAAAAAGATTATAACTACCAACATTATACTTGTACATTTTTACATAAAAAGTTGACTGGATCTTTTTTTTTTTTTCAAAATTCAAGAAATCTTGAACTTTTAATGATTTTGGAGGTTACCCACAGGAAATGTTCTTCAAATTCAAGTATAACTGCATAGCTACTACTTATTGTTTTTTTATAAAAATATTATAACTATCAAACCTTCAAGAGTCTTGAACTCTTTGATTCTAATCTTGCTTCCACTAATTTCATATTATAAACTCTTAAAGGCACATGCCCGATGCAAGCTGTGATTTACCTGATCTCATCGGTTCTCAAGTGAGTTTACTGACATTTGGTTCTCATTGCAAAAAGAATTACCAAGATTATTATACTTGTATTTGTTAGTAAAATATTTGGTCTGTAGATAGTATAAATGAAGGACTTCCCTTCTTGTTTTGGTGAAAATGGTGTTCAAGTTGCTGAAGCTGCTTCTTCATCAGAAACTCCCATCAATGCAACTACCACCAAAATTGCCCAAAATCTTGTAACTTGTGTATACCAATGCAAAATGCGCGATTCCTCTTACGCTATCATAACGCTTACTTGGACTAAAAACTTAATGGGTCAGAGTCTTTCCGTTGAAATCGACGATTCCAACAACCAATGTTTATGTAAGCTCGACATTAAGCCGTGGTTATTCTCTAAAAGAAGAGGGTTTAGAAACCTACAAGTGGGTTCTAAAACTATAAATTTTTATTGGGACTTAACATATGCGAAATTCAGTTCATCACCCGAACCAATCATGGGTTTCTATTTCGCAATAGTTATGAACCAAGAACCAATCTTAATTCTAGGGGATATGGAGAAGGAAGTGCACAAGAAGATAGATGCAACTACTTTGGCACCAAGTGTTGTTTTTGTTTCAAAAAGAGCACATATTTTTGGAAAGAAGACTTATTCGACACGGGCTCAGTTTTGTGGTAAAGGTCAAATTCATGATATATTGATTGAGTGTGATATGATGGGTGTGAACGACGATTCGTATTTACTGATACGAATTGATGGTCACCCGGTGATGCAAGTGAAGTGTTTAAGATGGAAGTTTAGAGGGAATTATACAATTTTGGTTGATGGGTTGCCTGTGGAAGTTTACTGGGATGTTCATAGTTGGTTGTTTGAGAAGTTGACGGGGAATGCGGTGTTTTTGTTTAAAAGTTGTCTTTCAGCGGAGAAATTGTGGGCAAGTGAGGATCGGTGTCGGACAATGTCGAGTAAGGATGGAGACTCACGAGCACTCGGGTTTTCTTTGGTGTTGTGCGTGTGGAAGAATGAATAGGAGTGTGTTTTGGTACATTATTTGAACTGTAAACCAATCGTCTTCGTTGTTTTATATGGTTATTATTTATGAAAGATTTAAATCTTGTATGATCTGCAAACTTTTGGTTTGCATAGATTTTGTATATTACCATGAAGAATTGACGTAAACTTAGTCATCTTTCTCATGGGTTAATTACATAATGCGACTAACTCGTGTTTCAGTGGGTGTTTTGAAAACTAGTCCACACGATCTGACTAGTTAAACACCAATGGCCTTTGAAAAAGCAAAACATAATGGACTTGCAAGTAGTGGTGTACAAATCAGGTTTTTTCTAAAACCGGTTTGGGGTCCAAACCGGAACCAGTTTGGTCAACCGTGGTCAAAACCGGTTTGGATTTAAAAAAACCCAAACTTATAAAACCGGCTTGGGTCGGTTTGAGAACCGGCTTGGGTCGGTTTGAGAACCGGCTTGGGGCGGTTTGAGAACCGGCTTGGGGCGGTTTGAGAACCGGTTTGGGCCCAAACCTGTTTGGGTTTTTTTTCTTTAAGCGTTATAAATTAAATTGATAATTAATCGTAAAACTTAAATACGCTTATAAGATGAATGTTACGTATTAATTGTATAAATTAAATAAAACTATAAGATACATTTACATATTTTTATTTGTAAAAATTAAAAAATATAAAATTAGAAACATTACATAATTGTTTTTAAAAACAAAGTACATAATTTCAAATTAAGTACGTAATTTAAAATCAAAGTGAAATATATAATATATAAAACATATAAACAATTCAAACGACATAAAATTTTAAATAATTGTTTGAAAATCGTTTTGGGAACCGGTTTGGAAAACTGTTTGTAACCGGTTTTGGGAACCGGTTTTGAAACCGGTTTGGAAAACGGTTTGTAACCGGTTTGTAACCGGACCGAGTTAGAAACCGATTTGAAAGAGGAAACCTACCAACCGAACCTAAACCGCCGGGTTGAGCCGGTTTGAAACCGGTTTGGGCCCCAAACCGGTTTCTTTTTTTTTTCGAACCGGTTGCCAAACCGGTTTTTTTGAATACATCTACTTACAAGCCCACAGTTAAAATTCTACTAAATTACCTAGAAGAAAGTTATGCGTAAAAATTGATGTCTTACTTGATCTACCATTATCGTTCACCAAAAAATTCTAATGAATTACACTAGAAGAAAGTTAAAATTCATTATCCGTCATTATATTTATAAACTAGGTTATTATCCCGTGTAATACACGAGTTGCATGAGTAAATATTAAATATTACCGTGTAATACACGAGTTGCATGAGTAAATATTAAATATTTAGTAATGAAAACTTTGGAAATAATAAAACAATATCTCGAGATATAATATTACTGAAATTACGTATAAGTAAAGATTTAAAATAATAAACATTGATATCATTTTAAACTTTTATTTTTATTTTTAAAAGTACTTTTTAAAAATTTAGTGCTTTTTTAAAAAAATTTATTTTGAAAAGTTTGAAATTTAATCATTTTGTTTCATCAAAAATTTATTTTTGAATTTTAACATATTTCTTATTTTTTCTAAAAGTTTGATGTTTTAAAAAAAATCTTATTTATTAAAGAAATTATTTATTTAAAAATTTGCATTTATAAAAAGATTTATTTTCTTAATTAATAAAAAATAGTTTAAATCTTAAAATAAATTAATTAAAATTATTAGTAGTTAATGCAATCTTTTATTAGGAGAGAGAAGTGAAAAAACTAAGATTTACAAACTCTATCATTGTGTCATGTGTCATCAAAAAATATTTTTTATTAGTATATGTAGATTTTTTTAAAAGTTCGATATTTTAAAAAATTTCTTATTTATTAAATAAATTATTTATTTAAAAAATTGCATTTATAAAAAGATTTCTTTTCTTAATTAATAAAAAATAGTTTTAATCTTAAAATAAATTAACTAAAATTATTAGTAGTTAATGCAATAATTTATTAGGAGAGAGAAGCGGAAAACAAATATTTACAAGCTTTATCATTGTGGAACGTGTCATCAAAAACATTATTTTATTAGTATATATAGATATAGATATAGAAGATATGTGTGATTAAAGTCAGTTAGGTGTCACTATTAAATTTAAAAAAGCCAACAAAGCATGTGTTCATTTACCCATGAATATGTGCAACGTAATGAGTTTTTATGCCTTTTTGTGTCCCATTGCAAGCCAATTTTATAATATTAAAAAAGCAAGTTTGATGTGATTTGATGAATAGTACTATTCATCAAGGGGACAATTTTGGTATTTTCATTTTCTCCCTTTCTGCAAACGCGAGCTCCACCATCACTCCACCTCCGCCACTACCACACTACATCACCACCACCATCACAGAAACTACGCAGCCGATTTTCTTTCCCGGTGTGTTAGGGTGCAGTGGCTGTCGCCAACCGCCGCTCACTACCGCCACCGCCACCACCACATCCCAAAGGCTATCGTCGGTCGCCGTCACCAATTCAAGATCTGTATGGTTTTACTGATATTTCCGGCAATGGCGATCGAGGTGGTGGATGAGGTTGGGGTTTGTGGGTGTGGCGGTGAGAAAGGGGCGAGTCGAACAGTCGACGGGCCTCCGTTTCGGCCCTCGATTTACGGTTTGGCCGGTCGTTTCAAACTTCGATTTGTGCTCCTTTCTCGCTGGTGACGGCCTCGGTGGTTGCATGTCGGCCGGTCAAACCCTTGAAGACTCTACCTCTCTCTGGTTTACTCTTCTTTTGCCGATTGAGGCGTTAGGGTTTTCAAATCTCTTTTGGGTCGTAGCTGATTCAGATTTGCAGCTTGTCAGACCGATGGTCGGAGGCGGTTGCCGCTCCGCCTCCTGTGTGTTATGGTCCTCGGCTAACGGCGGCGACAGTCTTATTCTTGATGTCGCTGTCGTCGCTTGCATGCATGCCTTTGATCTTCGGCTGAGGTAACCCCAATCTCAGCTCTGATGTGCTTTTTGATGGTGACGGTTGCCATGGGTTTGTTGCCCTTCCGTCTTCCCTTAGTGGTTGACATGGTTTGGTGGGCGGTGTTTGTCCCTTCGATATGGTGTTACTGTGTTGGATAGTTGATGTTGATTATGTTTTGGTCTTCTGTTGATGTCGGTGATGCTAGACTTTTTTTGTGCTTTATCAGATGTCGATGATGCCATGTTTGAGACTCTGTTACCCTGTCAATGATAATAGACACTGTTATTTGAGACTTTTGGTTTGGGTTGCTCGCGTTTTGATGATGCATAAAAACTGTTGTCGGTTGTCTTGGCTTGGCAGCCTTTTTGGCATGCAGCCGCACCTGGGCATCAGTTTTGATCCGCTCTTTGACGATTACTCTGTTTTTTTGGTTAAAGTTGCTACCTTTCGGCTATGATGATGAATATAAGTCTAAGCCTCGGCTTAATCCGCCTATGATGAGTTCATGGGTTTATCTAAAAGAAAGATGAAATGTTGCTTTGGTCTGGCAGTGTTGGTGGACGGTGGGCTTTGACCTGCAACCCCATACAGCTGTAATGGAACTCTGAGCATGATTGATGCATTTAGGATTTCAGGCATATGATGAGAAGTTTGCCCACTTGCTTCAACGTTTGTTGTGTGTCTTCACATGTTGTTTCTTCATGTTAATTATTAGCTAATGATAACCTAAGAGCATTACCAATAAGAAACTCAAAGGAACATCTAAAACGTGTTTACGTGTGGAGTAATTGTCGGGTTTCGTGCTATGCCTTCGTATCTGTTATCCGCTTCGTTTCTCCATTTGGTGGTGGTGGGCTGCCGACGTATTGGCCGTTCGGTTGTTGGTGGGTTTATGTTACCCTAACCGTCATTGATGAATTCTGATTTGTTTCAAACATATTTCTTTGTCTTCAGAGTAAATCTTACATTTCATATTAAAGAATAAAATATTTCACTACTTGACATGCATGCCAATATTTGCGATGTTATGAAAGGATCATAATTCATTGGGAAGGAGATGAACCTGAGTGTAATGATTTATTGACTACGATCAGCCGCTGATTAGAGTTTGCCAGGTTCATCCTTTTGATTCTTGATTCTTTAGTAATTGTTGAATAACTAATCGTAATTAAAATTATATGTTTTAATGAATTGTGACAACCTGCAAATTATTTGAAAGAAATTTGAGTTAAAAAGGGTGATTTCGTGATCGTGGTTTAGTCGGACAATTGAAAAAGGGTGATTTTATAAATGACATTAAATTTTCTTTCTATTTATATCTATTCAAAAATCATATTATCCAATACATCACCTGTTAATTGGAACTTAATGAAGTCTTTCAATAAGGCAATATATTAAGAAGTTGATTCTGGCTATATTTTGAAGGATGATATGTATTGTTAAAACTACATATTAAAGTGTTTTTTGGTAGGAGTTGTTTCGTGCTTCTTTATTGGACCAACGTCCCATTGAATGTTGGTTTCAAAGGTGGTGTTTTCGATCTGAAGGTCAACAACGATACTGCTTTATTTTCTTGACATGACCATTGCGACCCATTTACTTATAAATGGATTGATTTTGCGTGTATCTTAACTCCGCCGGGTCAAATTTTCAGCGGTTTGGGTTGGGTTGACCTGACAAATACTTTTCTATTAAAATATTGAATAGTTAAATGCATCAGTTGCAGTTATAGAAACACTATTATAAGGTAACCATCTAAATGTATTGATGAGCCAAATTACGATTTTTTTATACTATTATGTATGCATCAAAAGCATATTAAGCGACTTTTAACGCTTAGACTTGAACTTTCTGTTTAGTGTGTAAACAAATGCGACAGCCATGTACACAGGTTAAAACATTTCGCACAACGCACGAACTTGATCACAACTAGTTTTGGTTAATTCAAGTGTTATCACTAATATTTGCGCGTTTTTTGATTTTGCAGTATAAGGGTCATTTTTATCTAAATGAGCTATATATACAATTCATCTCAAACACAACCAGTTTTATATCTATACACTCTAATAAAACAAGGTTTTTGAAACCACATGACATTCTCTTAAACAACCAATCTGACACGTGACGTGTTCTTACACCAGCACTATTTTCATATCCCGCCTAAATTCTTGACCCGTTTTAGTTTCTCACGCGGACCTTTTTACCCTGTATAATACCCGGTTCTCTCCCCTTTCTTCTTTCTTACAGAAAACCCTAGAACCAAAACATCATCTTCCATCTTCTAACCAGGTATTCTTCTTCCCCTAATCTTTCATTCTTCTTCCTAAACCACAAATCTTTAATTGAATCGGTATGGTTGAACTTTGATTTCCTTTACATTATCATCCTAAACCCTAACTCACTATTTATCTAAACAACCTTACCTCCCCCGACGAATCTTCTTCATCTGATTGCTTCTTCGTCGGGCGGATCTCAAGGTCTGTAAGTTTCATTAAGCTCTTCTTTCCATAGGATCATTTGACACCGATTTCAAGTGTCGCGCTTCTACCTCCGTCCACTGATTTCACCAATTTAAGATTGAAGATAGCCGCTCTGTTTTATTTGGTTTCAACAGGTATGGTTTTCTAAAATAGTCTGATTTGATTCTGGGTCAGTATATCATGTTTGCATTTGAATGTTTGATCCATCATTGTGTCCATTAATAGAATGATGCTCGCTTTGATGTGTCGCAGACTTGCAGGGGATATGGTGAGATCAATCTTAATATATCAATGAATCTTTTAGTTTTTGATTTTAGATCCTGTTGCTATTTGACATAATTTTAACTTTCTAAGTGGTATTTAGTGAATGTGAATTGAATTTTGGTAATAATAAGCTTGAAATTGAAAATAAAGTATTTACAATGAAAATGTTTCTAAAGTAAAACTTCAAGACCTGTATCCATAATCCTGAAATTGTAAATAAAGTAAGAAAAATCAAAGTATTTCTATGTAGAACCTTAAGACCTATATTCATTTGACCTGATTACATGTTTGCATCAGCATATTTACTGAAATTGATGCGGGTAAAAATAAACTAAAAAGTGTGAAAATCTCATCATTTTAAAGTTTTTTCTAAATGTTATATATGTTTAAGTTTTATC